>JBCNYH010000012.1:36667944-36679396 GCA_039654325.1 Tandanus tandanus
TTATGTATGTGTATATATATCATCATCATTTATGATCATTTATGATCATCATTTATGTGTATATATATCATCATCATTTATACATTTATGTATGTGTATATATATCATTAGGGGCAGCAGCCTAAGCAGTGAGGGTCAGACGTCCCTCTCCCCAGCCACTCCCTCCAGAGGACACAGAGGCGTTCCCAGACCAGCCGAGAGACATAGTCCCTCCAGCGTGTTCAGGGTCGACCCCAGGGTCTCTTCCTGGTTGGACATGCCCGAAACACCACACCAGGGAGGTTGGCTGAGATGGGCACCAGCCTCCCCACAACCCTAATTACGATTAAGTGCTTCAGAAAACAAAAGAATGAATGAATAATTACACACACTCACATATGTGTAAATATCTAGTCAGTATGTATATTTTAGAACTTCTGATTTAATAATTTTTGTAGTCATATTTGCGTTTTTGTGCCGAGGTGCTTTTTGTGGGGGTTTTTTGTTTTTGTTTTTTTTGGGGGGGGGTCTGGGGGTGTTTTGTTTTTTGTTTTGTTTTGTTTAGTTTTTTCCTCATACTGTAAATTACATATATATGACAGTAGGTCAGTATGTAAAATATTTAGACTTCACTGAAGTGAAGATCAATCATTATCATTTGTATCATTAGACATGTTTATCTTTAGGTTCTTGGTACTCAAATATTATATCCTTTAATGGTCCTTCTCCCCTAAGAAAAATCTGTGCTGTGCTTCAAATTGTACATTATTTGAAGATATAGAGCTTCTGGACACCATCATAGATCTGTCAAATTCCAGAAAAACACAGCAAAATCAAAAGCAGCACAAGGTTCTGTTTGAAAAGCACAAGATCTACTGTCTGGAACTCCTACCATCATGGGTAAATATAGAGGGGATAAATCTCACTTTTGTGCAGAAATCTTTTTAAAACATAGTGGATTCATTTGTTATGTGTCCAAACTAAAGCAAAAAAGGTACCATGAGAGTTAACCACTCTTCCTGCATCAAAGAAATGGTCCATACTGTTTACCTTCAGGTGTGTTTAATTTACAACAGGTTTAAGATCCTTAAATAGTTTTGCCACACACTGGGTCTCTCTAAAAGAGCTACATGTTGGAGAGGGAGAAAATAAAGGAAACTGTCGGTTAAAGTACCTAATAATGTGTCTACACTCTTAGAATAAAGGGAATTGGTTCTTTAAGAATCTGTTGGATTATTAAATCAATTGAATTCTAATTTCAATTCATTGGCTTATATTATCAATAAATCTTATCTTGCAAAACAAAAATCTGTATTGAAATCTGTTGGGGCATGATTTCTCTTTTTGTAAAAGCCTGAGTACCATGTCTTCCTTATCCCTATTAGAGTCTAAAAGCACCCCAATGACACATCTACTGAGTGTCTCTAAAAGTCTGAAGCAAATCCTGACCTTACATTCTCTAACACTCTATCACATTTTACTTTCCTTAACAATACTTTAATTTAATGAACCTGTTGCTAAGTTAAAGGCCATCAATAGTTCTCAAATGCAGTGACTTTATAAAATGCCAATCAGTGCCTTTGGAGTGTTGATTCAGCATCAAGCATAAAGCTGATATTTTGATTATACTCATACACCATTAATGTCTTTAGATTTATGGACTTTCTGAGAGCAGATGACTTTATTTCCCAGAGAGATTTAAAGCAACTGTAAATAATGTGTCTAGTGAGATCACAGATGTTATACAAGGTCTCCTTCTCTACATCATTTGTAAGAACTATGGCTTCAAGCCACCTTCTTTTTTTATTTATTTTAGTTTTGGTTTATCTGGTATGTATAACAAAATAACAGTAAAATACATGCTATTCCTAGAATTTGTCCTGTTCTGACAGCATTTTGTTAATTGTTGAAGGGGCAGTAAAGTTACAACAGCATCCAAAGAAACCCAACACCCATGTGAAACTGTATGATTGATAGACATCATTTTAGACAGTTTGCCATAATTACACAAGTTCACAAAGTTACTTAAACACCATGAACTGCTCAAACTGGGGAAAGGGAGAAAAATTAAGATAAATTACCTCCATCTAAAGAAAAATGTCATGTGATGAGGTGGCTAATTAAAGAAACAGCAAAGGTCACCATTTAATTCACATTAATACATAATCCACATGGATGGATTGTTTGTTTTTACATATTCTGATGCCCTCTAATTTATGCCATACAGTTGCTTGCAACTTACTTTAAAAGACATACTTTGAAATCAATATTTGTACTACATAATGCTAGTTATAAACACGAGTGAAATGACTGTATGTATATATATATATATATATATATATATGTACAAATTTAACGCTAATGTTTATGTAAGCTCACAATTTTTGTTTAAGCAAGATTATTCCTTATACAACAATAAGAAGGGTTTTGTGTTTGTTTGTTTTTTCAGTACAGTTGTCCAGCTGCCTATCCAACCATTTTAAAGTCTGTCCTTGCGCAAGTTGAATACATCAAACACTGACCACAGTTGGGATTTGGCAAAAGTAGAAAAATACAAATGTTTTCTTCCCAAAAGTTCACATATTGTATATCCATATATAAAATATTTATTGTCATTATCCTTTATGCCTGTATGGCACATTGGGATGACACCAAGGACTTCAACCTGGTATGGTTATAGTAGAGCTCCTGAGTGGAGCCCCATAGGCGGGGAGCATGACTTTGATGGCGTTCCGTGTCCATGCTACATGAAACACAATAAGGCTGCCGTGTTGCTTAGTTGATGCTGAGTGACTGTTATGTATTGCTGATTTCCATCCCAACAGTGAGCAATAATTAAAAAAAAAAAAAAAAACAACAGCAACAGATTTATTCATCATGAAACTCAAATACAAAAAATAGAGGCTCATACACCAGACTTGCACAGAAGAAAAAACACAGTCTAACTCAGGCAGGTAGACAAATTACAGACAAAAGCAAAAAACTACAAACATGAATGGAAACACAGAGCATGAACTGGTTAAACAGATGATTAAACTAACAAGGCAGGAGTTACAAATGAATGCGGAAATCAACGAGTGAAAGGCAGTGAAAAGAAAACTCCGTGTAAACCTTTCCTGCTTTCGCTCCACACCATAGTCAAGAAACCCAGGAGGGTATTCTTTCTTTCTTTCTTTCAGAGTTGAAGTTGATTCGGCCCTTAAAAGAGCCACGCTACACTTATAACACCAGCCTTGGACATCTATCAATAGTGATGTCTATAGGGAGAGCCACTTTTAGGCAGTGCCTATGTTTTTGTATTACATTGTTTCAATTTCTGTATCAATACAGTAATGTCTTGGGGTTGCTGTCCTCGCTCACATGCTTGCTGATATTACCTTTTACCACCTCGCAGGATAAGGACAAGACTGTAGAAATGGACTTTTGGAGGCATGTGGAATTACCTGCACATTTTTCATACTATGGTAGTCTGACTAGTCCTGAATCACCTTTTATTTAACCCCTCATAATTTTTATGTCTGAGACTTCTTGTTCTTTTTGGGGGTTTTTTGTTTTTGTTTTTTGTTTTTTTGTTCCCAGTGGTCTACTTTTTAATGAAATAAATTGAAAATTCAGTGAAAAATGACCAATTTAATACAAAAGCTAGGAAATAAGCAATAAGCAGTTTTTACTGATTTTTGTGTTTAACGCTTTGGAGTCAGTTGGGCCCTAAGAACAGTTGTAGTGAAAAACACTTTAAAATTCCACTATAAGCATGATTAGGTTAATGTGAAAAATTGCAACAAATACAGAATTGCTAGTCCTAAAAACACAGAACATTTCTTATATTAAAAGTCCCTCAGTTTGTGCTCCTAATCATTTCAACTTACTTCTACATCATATTAGTCTAAGCTTAGCATAATTTCTCTTCATCTGGTTTCCTTCTTTATGTGTGTAGTCAGCAGAAAATGAGAAAAGTTTCTCTGAATAAAGTGGAAGTGTTTTTGCTGCTGAGTAAAAAAAGCAAATCTCTTTAGACTTCCCTTCAGTTTCTTCTGACCTGTAGGAGCCTTAGTTATAACACCACAGCTTATGTGCTGATAGTGCAGTCTGGGGAGCAAAGACCCATCTTCCCAGCAAGACAGCCTGAAATGAGCCTCAAAGCCAGAGAGTTTAGGTCCTTAAGAACTATGTGAAAGTTGTACATATTCAAAAACCACAGAATTGTGTGTTATGCAATAGAGAGGGAGAAAAGCATTAATACTCATGCTTTATTTAAAAAAGCTGCACATGCATACAATAGGTGGGTCTTTTTCATAGAGTTCTTATCTTTCCTAAAAACTGGATCCTTCAAGGGCTCACCAAAAGAACCTTTAAAATGATCAAGTTTACATAATCTTTAAATAAAATGGATTTAAATAAATTCAGATATGAATGGTTCTATTCAGTAATAGATACACTGTTAGCAATAAACCAGTAAAGCTAGTACTCTAAATCTAGTAAATTTCCAGTTCATTCCTCAAAGGATGAGGAGCGCTTCATGTTCCATCAGTGAGAAATCTAGCGCTGTTCACTGTCCAAGTGCTTAAACCCCTTTAAACAGTACAGAACTTCAACTGAAATAGTTTTATGAAAGGTAATTATGTTTAAAAAGCAAATCTAATTAAGTGAACATAACATGTTTGTTTAAACCTTTTCATTCATATCTCTGACATCAGCAATACTCAACCATTAAAGAGAAATATACATAGATTTTGGCGGTGCCTAAAAGCATAGCTCCCATCTGATTTCCCTTACCTGACAAGTTTTTGGTGGGAACTCTCAAACCCCATCACACGTATCCTACGTACATCAGGATTAATTCATTTTAATAACTTGTTTATAGAAGGGAATAAAAATGTGGTAACTAAACACGCAATCTTAGTCTCAACATGAAAAGTACACCATTTAGAAAACGTAGGTTTAGAGAACATTTCAATAACATCACATGACCCAAGTACAGGGTTCCCATGTGTACATATACGCTGAAGGGATGGACGGACGTACGCTATAAGTTTTTCTCGATGTTCCAACTCGATGTTCCAACTCGATGGTTAGACATTTTTTCCTCATCAATGGCTTCGCCAAAATGTTCATCTTGTTTCCTTCCACATACTCCTGAACAAAGGCACTACTGAATTATTGACACTTATGGTGTCATGTCAGGAATGACTTTACTTTGTAAACTTTACTTTGACTTTACACTGTTTGAACAAAACTGCTGTGTCCATGAAATCAAGCCGTGGACAGATGCTTATGAAGGCTACTGGAAATAAACTAGCAAGAGAACTATTCACCTTTCAGAACTTGTGAACAATATTATGTACATATAAGAAAGAGAAACCAATGTCTTGTTATTTTGTGTCTGTTGAGTGTATTCTTAAAACAATATACCAGTACATCTATCTCAGTTGTGCATGCTGCCAAACAGCCCACATGATAACATATTGACAGATATAGTAGTTGATAGAATTTCTTTACATTTCTTGCCTGACAGAAAATTCAATTTGAGAAGCACTAAAACTAGTTAAAAGGAGTGATTCCTGGACTAGATTAGGATAAATACATTCCTGGATGTCAGCAGGAGCAGTCTGTATCTAGCCCAGTGGAGGCATGCAGCGAGCAGCTGGAGCTACACAAGCTGAGCCCAGTACCCATTGATTTCCTCTCTGCTCTTTCAAAATATTAAAGGCTGCCAGCAGCACACTGCTCTTTACCAACATACACACAACCAGCAGGAGTCCTCAGGGAGACAACTCACACTTCAGCATGGGATATTTGATCAATTAATATGACCTTCACCCAGTTCCTGGATCCTATTCTGAACGACGCCTGCATCCCCAGGCAGGATGAGAAGCCACTCTCCACCTGAGGGAACACTGCACTGAAAAAATTTGAATCTACTGTCGGGGTGACTTTGTGAAACAGACATTGTGTATCTGTTTCAACAGCCAGTGGGTATGTCAGGGGCTAATGAAAATCTTCACCAAATTGTCTCCAAAGGAGGAAGTATTTCAGACAGTTAGGCAATGTACATATTAGCAGGCAAACTTGGCCATTTCCATTCCTCTGTAAAAGAAGCAGTAATTGGATTAGGCCTTTGATAGAAAGTCAAGCTTCAGGGGCTGGGAGCATTTCCCTCAGCGGAAACTGAAAAAAGCACTGACCCTTGAAGTGTCACCCTCATGAGGCCAGTCACATTAAGAATCATTCCTTCATCCTGACTTTACCAGAATGACTCCATATTTAAGATGGCATAGAGTCTGACCAAGTGGTGCAGTAATGGCTGGAGTGGGAAGAAACACAAAATGTCCTCTGCAGATCTCATGGTACAACATATAGCAGGGGTGAACAAATAATTCATTCATTAGCTACCCCATTTTATTACCAATTACATGTTCCAGTGTACTGCCCAGCCTCATGTTCTGATTGCTCAGAAAACAAACTAATGCATTAATATTCTCATATAATATTATATATACTTTTTGGATATGAGCTAAGGAAACACACACACACAAACACAATAATTGTAAGCATCAAAAGACTTCTCTAAAATCAGTGAACATTGGCAAAGTCTGTCATTTTTGCCCCAAAACACAGCTATGCTAAGCTAAACCACATCTGCTGCAAGCTTCAAGTAATTCCCACTGGTGCAAATTTGTTTAAGCTCGAGATGTCTGTCATGTTCATTCCATATTTGCAGATTGGCAGTTGGTTATGAGGTTCTGCCCCATTGAAAGGTCTACCAATCACCATAAGGAGAAGGCATGCATTCAGGCAGTACAAACGAAGAGCAAAGCCCAATAAACAAGATACTTTTTAAATTTGATTTTCCCCCTGTGCACCCATGCAATACTTAAATTGATGTGCTAAAACCTTAGTTTTTAAACCACATTCAAACAGTGCACCAATCTCAGACTGTAGGGGTTTAATCTAAGGCCTTTGTATTTACTTAAACTTACCTCCGACGCTGAAACACAGTTACACAGGCAGCCTTTCCAAAATCAGAGTAAAGTAATTCATTCATCAGACATATTTAATGACAATAAATTGATTCTGTTGCATTAAAACTTGTAACACTGTGCACATCTTAGATCACTGACTACTAAAGCATTACATTAACCATGACCCATGGCAACTATTTGGCATTTATGGACAGCACATATAACAGCTTATGGTGGTGCGATTGATCATATATTTGTTAGATGTATTATAAGGTGCCATTTTTTTAGGATGCCAAAAGATATTAAAGGCATCATAGGCATTTTTTGCTGCCTGAGAAAAGCAATTTTGGGTACTCACAGTGCACAAACAGTTCTATGGTCAGTACTGCTTTTAACCACTAATGGCCTCCAAATGTCTATGCACTGATGTCATGGGAGGCTCAAGGGAAATTGAAATTAATGAGTGTAATCAGTGGCAAACAGCAAAAGAGGCAAGGGCAATTAATATAAACAGGCTACCAGTGAGCTGCAGATGAGTATTAAGATGTAGAGTGACCACACAGCACAGCAGATGTCCTGCAGTAGCGAGTGTACGCCAGCCGAGACCAAAAGCAACCTGACATTCTGCTGGCACATACTGATAAAATGATTTTCCTATCAGCAACCGTGTTAAAGTCTCATTAGTATCCTCTGCTCGCTTCCTGTCCACACACTAACAAAGCTGAGAGGGATCACACCTGTTCATTTGTATTTAAGGACACACACACACACACACACACACACACGCACACACACACACACACACACACACACACACACACACACACAGACACACACTTGACCTTTGCGGCAACACGGAACATAAACTTGTTCAACGAATAATTCAAGTAACAAGACAGGTGATACAAATTAATTTGATTACTACTTTTATAACACCAGCCTTGGACGGGAGCTCCGCCTTTAAGCAGTGCATAAGAGTTTAGATGTTTAGAGACAGGGGCGGCTCTCACTCTCACTCACTCTCACTCACACACTCACTCACTCACTCTCACACACTCACTCACTCACTCTCACACTCTCTCACTCACTCACACACACTCACTCTCACACTCTCACTCTCACACACTCATGCACTCTCACACGCACTCTCACTCACTCTGGCTCACTTACTCACTTTCACACACACTCACTCCCTCACACTCTCATTCACTCACACACTCTCACTCACTCACTCACACTCACGCACTCTCATTCACTCATGCACTCACACTCACTCACACTCTCACTCACTCTCACACTCATGCATTCACACACTCACTCACTCATTCACACACTCTCACTCACTCACACACTCACTCACGCACTCTCACTCACTCATTCTCACCCACTCACACACTCTCACTCACATATTCAAACACTCACTCACTCTCATTTACACACTCTCACTCACTTACACTCTCACTCATTCACACTCTCACTCACACACTCTCACACTCAGACACTCACACATTCTCACTCACTCATGCACTCAAACACTCACTCACTCTCACACTCTCACTCACTCACACACTCACTCACTCACTCACACACTCTCACTAACTCACACACTCTCACTCACTTACTCACACACTCACTCACTCACACAAACACTCACTCACACTCTCACTCATTCACACACTCACACAATCTCACTCACTCACACACTCTCACTTACACACTCTCACTCATTCTCACTCATGCACTCACTCACTTACTCACACACTCACTCTCACACACTCATACTCACTCACTCACTTATTCTCAATCACACTCTCATGCACTCACTCTCACTCACTAACACTCTCACACACACTGACTCACTCACTCTCACTTTCACTCAATCACACACTCACTCATTCACTCACACACTCTCACTTACACACATTCAGTCACTCACACACTCACTCACTCTCACACTCTCTCACTCACACACACACACACTCACTATCACTCACACACTCACTCACACTCTCACTCACTCACACAAACACTCACTCACTCACACTCTCACTCACTCACTCACTCTTATACACTCACTCAATCTCATACACTCACTCTCACTCTCTCTCACACACTCACTCACTCTCACACATACACTCTCACTCACTCTGGCTCACTTACTCAATTTTCACACACACTCACTCACTCACTTACACTCTCATTCACTTACGCACTCACACACTCTCACTCACTCACACACTCATGCATTCACACACTCACTCACTCACACACTCTCACTCACTCACTCTCACCCACTCACACACTCTCACTCACATACTCAAACACTCACTCCCTCACTCTCACTTACACACTGTCACTCACTTACTTACTCACACTGTCACTCACTCACACTGTCACTCATTCACACACTCAGACACTCACTCACACACTCTCACTCACTCATGCACTCAAACACTCACTCACTCTCACACTTTCACTCGCTCACACAAAAACCCATGCAAGCACAGGGAGAACATGCAAACTTGACACCGAAAGGCTCTCGCTGAGCCCGGGACACGAACCCAGAATGTTCTTGCTAACATGCTAATAACTAAGCCATCGTGCCACTAAAAATAAAATGGACATCATAAAAAAAGCATGAAATCGAATACATTAAATCAAATTTAAAAATAAAATATAACATCAAGGATGGCACGGGGTCATAGTGGTCCGCCTTACAGCAAGAAGGTCCTGGGGTCGAGTCCCGTGCTCAGTGAGAGCGTTTTAGTGTGGAGTTTGCATGTTCTCCCTTTGTTTGTGTGGGTTTCTCCGATAGTCCAAAAACATGAATATGAGGCTAATTGGCTGTTTTAAATTGCCCCTAGGGGTAAGTGTAAATGGTTGTGTGTGTTGGCCTGCAATGGACTGGCGAGTGAGAGTGAAACACACTGTGACCATTAATCAGACACCAGTATCTGTAGGTTTATAGGTGTTCTTAGTAAGTTAACTAATGTGATTTGATCTAAGCTTTGACATTTAATTCGACCTCAGGCGAGGACAACATGCCCCCAGAACACACTGCACAGTGAAAAAACTGATTCTGTCACCAGAACACACACACACACACACACACACACACACATGAGTATGTTCAATGTCATATATTCCATCACCACTACTCTGGCACCAAGAAAAAGTTAGGTGAAAGTTCATTCTTGGGACCTATTGGGCACCATGTGAGCTCAGAGTGGAGCCTATCTCAGCCGACTCACAGCAAAGGTGGGGTACACTCTGAACAGCTCGCCAGACCATCGAAGGGCCAACACACAAACATTCACATTCACACTCACACCTAGGGGCAGTTTGGAACAGCTAATTAGCCTGATATGCCTGTCTTTGTACAGTGGGAGGAAACCGGAGAACCCGGAGGAAACTCACGCAAGCATGTGGAGAGCATTCAAACTCCACACAGAAACACCCTCGCCAAGCTCGGGCCTCGAACCCAGGACATTTTTGCTGTGAGGCAGATTTGCTAACCACTACGCCACCATTAAGATCAATCAGATTTATTTAAAACCTCAGCTGGTAACTGTTGTAATGATTATCCCAAGCTGGATCAAATCAGTTTAGTTTGGTTGTTAAAAAATATGTCACCAGACAAATACTTTAGACAAGCACTGTCATCAACATGGTTACACTGGAAAGTGTTTCATAATCACAGGGTCAGGTACCGGCTGGATCACATGCTTGTTTATATTTACATGAGTGTAGAAGTGTGTGTGTGTGTGTGTGTGTGTGTGTGTGTGTGTGTGTGTGTGTGTGTGTGTGTGTGTGTGTGTTTGTGTGTGTGTGTGTGTGTGTGTTCGAATGACATCATAAATTACTTCTAATGAAGGACATTATGGACCAATACTCAGTACTTCACAGCCAGTGAATCACTCTGAGAGCCCTTAATAATAAAATAAGCTCTACAATAACATCTTACTGGGATCTGGAACTATCTAGAACAAAACGAAATGTGAGCTAGTCTTCTCAAATAATACATTGGAATATTTGATTCAGGGGCGGCATGGTGGTGTATTGGTTAGCACGTCCACCTCACAGCAAGATCCTGGATTTGGGTGTGTCTGTGAGGAGTTTGCATGTTCTCACTTCATGCTTGTGTGGGTTTCCTCTGGGTACTCCGGTTTCCTCCCACAGTCCAAAGACATGCACATTAGGGTAATTGGTTGTTCCAAATTGCCCCTAGGTGTGGATGTGTGAAAGGTTGTGTGTGTTGCCTTGCGATGGTCTGGTGAACTGTTCAGGGTGTACCACTGAGGGAGGCTCCAGCCTCTTTGCGACCCTAATAGGACTAAGTGGCTTGGCAAATGGGTACGTGAATGCGTGAGGGATTCAAACATAAAATATTTATAGAGAAAGTACATAACTACAGATAGTCAGTCCTGTTATATAAATAACTTCACTCTATGGTGTATATAACCTCATTCTCATCTATAGTGCAATAATTTTTAAATTATATTCTATACAAG
>JBCNYH010000012.1:36679496-36695131 GCA_039654325.1 Tandanus tandanus
ATAGAACTAAAAATTATAGATAGATAGATAGATAGATAGATAGATAGATAGATAGATAGATAGATAGACAGATACATACGTACATAGATATATACATAGATAGATCATTATTTTTTATAATATTAAACATAATATGTATCAGGAAGAAGCACTACACAAATAAAAATGTGTAAATATTATCTTTCTTTTTGGTTTTATTCCATGTTTGTATTCCTCAGTCATTCCTTTCTTCTTGAATATGTACATGGCAGTATCTCCCACAGAGACTTGTGAAATTAAAATGCACAAATCAGAGTAAAGGAGATGTGAGATTTAACTAATTCAGATTTCATGTCTTCACAGGCAGTTCATCATTTGTATGCATGACTCCTTCACACAGACATGCAGACAATACCTTAACTCAAAGCTTCAACAGGGTCCCAGAGAACATTACACAGTTTATTACAGGACAGGTGATGAATGCTGGCATTTTTCAGATCCTCACATACACATACAGTTGCAGAGTCTGCTTTTAATGAAAATTTCTTTCAGCAGCACAATGCTTTTCATGCTAATAAACTACATTTAATTCTATTAAAAAATCTTAGTTGAGCAGAAGAAATAGCTACGGCTGACAGGTTCAGTGACTTACAGATCTTAAATCTGCACTTGTGCCTTACTCAAGACATTGTCAAAGTAAAAATAACTGACACTTTCAATTTTTCCTGTCATCATAAATTTAGTAAGAAATAATTTAATAGTCGGTTGCTTGAGTGCACAGAGTCTGATGAGTTCCAAACAATTGCTTTAAAAGCTTTAGCCTTGGACTGTGATTAATGTGTAAATGCCTGCTATTAATAAAGCTGCTGCACCGCCTTGTGGCCACCGTGTGTATTGCATATTAATGCTGACTAAAAACATGAAAACATGGAGATGCTTATGTGGCCTCTTCAATACTCACTGGAAATACATACTGATCATCAAAATGATGAAACGCATTTGTTATTGATCTCTCATACACCAGTCTTCTTTATTAACAATGCTAGTGATATTTATCTAGTGAGACACTCTGAGCCATGTAGAAAGTTTTTTTTAATTCTCTTTTTTCAGGTCCTACAATAAATTCTACACATTTTTACAATCTTTTTACAACAATGTTGAATCATTTGGTTTTTGGTATTGATCCTTCAGGTGGTGATATACATTTCTATTCATTTATTTTACTGCAAAAATTGAAATAATTACAAGCCGAGTAGAACTTTCATTGCCGTTCCACACCCTGAAACTTATTTCAAAGTTTCTGGTGTCAGGGGGCTAACATAATCTTTATGAGAAACATACATCCCCATGAAAGAAACCCCAGAGTCACAGTGATCCACAGACGCCAGTGAACTGTATTTTTGAAAGTGTACGTCATAACTGGCCAAACCACTTATTAAAATAGGGTAGGCCAAGTGCCATAAAGACTAAAGGCAGGCAGCTTGTTATTTTTCTTTCTGTGAGGTGAACAGGAAAAGATCAGTGGCTGTGGTGGACTCTTGTGCCACAACTATTGCACTTGCAGGCATTAAAGTCTGCTCATGAGAAGAACTCGCAGAACTCTCTACCTTTGAAGCTACTGCCAAGAATAATTTCCCAAATGTCACATTTCCCAACAAAACCACTGAGCACTGAAATTCCCGACACTCCTCCTCTCATCAGCACCAGCACACACATTTCAGCACGGTGGGGGAGAGCTACTTTATCTATTCCTTAAGAGGTCAACCGGTCCAAGAAGTTTCTAGTCTACAAAAATGCACTTAAGTTTTGTTCCTTATGTTGCATGTCTAGCAAATAGTTCCAGAAATGAGGTTCACAAGTTCATAAAGCATCTGTTTACATTTGGCCCGCAAAATAACACGTCACAATTCTCATCTGTGACCGAAATAATTGGCAATAATTCAAGTAATGTTGTATTCATCTCATACCATTAAAAGAAAAAAATCGGAAGGCAAAAAGACTGTTTTGAACAATTGTATGCCTAAATTTTCATGAGTAAGTAAAACTCTACAGGGGTGTTTTAAAAGTCAGCAGTATCCTTTATTCCCACCTAATGAGTACTGTAAGAGTGCGCCTGCTGCTAGTTTGTGTATTTTTTTCCTTTTATTATCAATGCCTCGGTACGCAAGGTCCCTGGCCACTTCTGACAAAATAGTTTAGTCTAGATTTTAACCATGTGGAACAGAACACCATATCTGAGGATTTAACATATTGATCATGTCCTCATTTCCCCTGGGTATTTATTTAAAATGTATTTTATTAAACCTATTTATTCAAAGTGGCACCTTATCTTCACACAGGTAAACTCCAACTAATTATGTGACAACAGAAACAGCCCCAGAGCTAATTTTGCAGTTTTTCAGCATCAGATGTGAGATTCATGATATATAGTCCTAGTTGAAGAGGCTCAGTGTGATTAACCTGCTAACAAATTGCTATAGTAAAAACCCACCACTTTTTCTACATGTATGACCTCAAAAATGCAAGGCAGCTTCTCAATGAGCTGTACATTGTTATTATTATCATTTGATATCCCTTAATACAGACACATTTAAGATGTGTCTGTATGTGTCTGTATTAAAATCAGATTTTATTTGTTTTACAGGACTACTCAAGCTCCTACTATATCTACTGCTTTGCACAGATTTCCAGCTTATTGGCCCCATCACTCTCCATTAGGACTTCTTTAAGTTCTACTTGATATTTTTACAGACATAATTAACAAATCGTTCCTACATATCAAATGTGCATAGTTTCAGACATTTTATCGACTACATGTCCAATTTCATTTCAAAACTTCTCGCTGATCATTTGCATGTGTAATATTTCATTATTCCAACATCCATCCATCATCCATACTGCTTATCCATCAGGTTTGTGGGGGAAGCTGGAGCCAATTCGTGCTGATTTCAGGCAAGAGGCAGGGTACACCCTGAACAGGACACAGGTCTACATTGCAGAGTAGCCAATGGACTTAATGTGCTTGTCTTCAGACTGTGGGAGGAAACCCAGACAAGCACAGGCCGTGATTCTACCAAAGAACCTTCTCACTGTGAGACAGCAGGGCTAACTACTGAGCCATCGTGCCTTCTAATACCATGATGATGATGATTACATTGTATACGAATACTTATTAATAATGCTTACCTGTAAAAGTGTTTGCACCCGGCATCTCTTGGCAAAGAAAGGAAGTAAAAAGGAAATGTGGATTTATCCTGCAACAAGAGATGTAAATGTGAATAGTGTTCCTGAGTGGTGCACGGACAAGTTGTGTGACTATTAACTTGGTTGGCCCAGGTTGATGCAAGCAGCCATCTACTGGTGGGAGTCCATGGGAGTGGAGCTCTCACTGGAGGGATAGATGTCTTATGTTCACCTTAGTGTCATTCAAAGTGATCACCAGCCAATCATCGGTGTCAGTGAGGGCATGAATACAAGGGGGCAGAAATCACTTTCTCCACAAGTGTTTTGGGTTGCAGGTAAATATGCATGCATGAGCAGGTTGTAAAGATGCAGTTGGTTGCATTACGTGCCATGGATTGGGCATGTGCTTGCTTACGCCTCTCCCTGGTTGGTGGTGATCGTGTGATAGGTAGACCATGCTTGCCAAAAAAGAAAAATAAACCAACAAGCGAAGTAAATACACTGCAATTGGGGAAAATGTCCAATGTTTCCGAAGCTTTACTGCAATAGACTCGAAACCTGTTCAGAGTGTACCCCACCTCTCACCCGAAGTTTGTTGGGATTGGCTCTGGCTTCCCCTGCAACTCTAATGAATAAACCGTGTAAATTATAGCCATTGATATGACTCATTTTTAATTATTAAATTCTGCAAAGCATTATTTGGTGACAAACATAACACTTTATACCTGGTTTGAGTTCTCATATCACACTTTTGTTCCTCTCCTCCGTCCCTTCTCACCTTCCCATTTAAGCGAGGGGTCTTAGAGGTGTACATAAGGCCAAATGAGGCAGACTGACCATCTCTTTTATGCAGTACTTCTACTGATGAACATGTTTTTCTCATTATCTCAAAGAGGAAAAAAAAAAAAAAAAAAACATTGAGAATCTAAAGATCATTCCGTCTCCTGACTCATCTGTGCAAATGTCTAACAGATGCAACATTTTGTGACATGGAAAGGCTTAAAAGTGTTGTACCAGCTAAGTACTCCCCACTGAAGAACCCTTAAAGAACATTTTACAAGTGTACCAGATGGCCAGAATGTTAGCACAAAAGATGTGGTTAGTTCCAGTGCTAATGTGTGTACTGCAGACTTCACAGACACCACTTGCACAATCCAGCTCTGTAAAACAGATGAGCAAGTGCTTCAGACTTAACACAGGAGTGATCAATGAATATCAGAGTTTCTTTGACAGCTCAGACAGTGCTGGCACAGAACATTCTAAACCTTCACCTCTATGGACGGTGTCCAAGAAAAAAAATCCTTACTTGCTCTATAAAAAAAAATAAAAAGCCAAGAACATCAATAAAACAGATGAATTTTGGGGTACACATTCTTTGGTCAGATGAGACCAAGAAACATTTGTTCAGCTTTGATGGGCTCCAGGATGTTTGGCGTTAACCTGGCCAGTTGGAGTGATATGATATGGGGTTGCATGAGTGAAAAGGTTTTGAGGAGATGACATTTATTGATGGAATTATAAATGTGTGTTGATATCCTGAAATACTGGCTGAGAAGATAAATTCCAGGCTCTAGAAGCTTGCACAAAGAGAAATATTCCAGCGTGATAATGATCCAAAGCACACTGCCAAAATCACACAAGAGTTTCTGTAAAAGAAAAAAGTTAAAGCTATGACTTGGCCAAGTAAATCACCTGATTTAAATCCAACAGAACACCTCCAGGGTGTTTTAAAAAGAAATATAGAACATAACCCTTCCTACAAAAAACATTGTCTTCGAGGATTGGGAGAACATCTCTCCAAAGGATTGTGCAACACTGATATCTGCCATAGATTGATAGAGGATTGAGTCTGTTATCCAAAATAAAAGTCGACATAGGAAAAATAAAAGTCTTTAATCACCACCCGTTTATTCATCCATTTATCTGAGGTCGGGTTGCGGCGGCAACAGGTCTAGAAAACTCAGGCATCTCTTTCACTTGTAACACTCTCCAGCTCCTCCTAGGGGATCCCGAGGCGTTCCCATGCCAGATGGGATATATAATACATCCAGTAAGGTCTGAGTCCGCCCGGGGACCTCCCCCTCCTCCTTAGAGTTTTTCCCAGGTTCTTTTTAAGTAGATTTAGGCCCTGGGACAAACCCAGATTTAAATCTCTGTAAACAAAATACGTGTACTGACTGGTTCAATGCTACAGTAACTCAAATAATCCCTCTGTACAAGTGGGGTGAGCAGAAAAGCATCTCAGAATGCACAACATTCAAACCTTGTGTCAATAGTCCAGGCAAGTGGAGGTGGTGTAATTGTGTGGGGAATGTTCTTTGCATACTTTGGGCCAATCAGTGAATCATCATTTGAATGCCACAGCCTATTTTTATATTATTGCTGACCATCACTTCAGGACCACATTATCTTCTCATCCCTCTGGAATCATAACGCACCATAACCCAGCACAAAAGCCATCTCAACTTTATTTCATGAAAATGAGTTCAATGTTCTACAGTGGACTTCCCAGGCCGAAGCAGGTAGAACACCTTGGAGAAAAGGAGAACTGTAACAAGAAAATGTACCTAAACACCAGCAGGAATTGTGTGACACAATCATGTTAACATGGACCGGCATCTCGAAGGAATGTTTCCACCATAGCATGGAATGATCTATACTACAAATAGTTGAGGTTGTTATGATAGCAAAGGGGAATTTAGCCAAGTATTAGCACTAGCTCCTAATAAAGTGTTCAGCGAGTGTATATATTATTAAAAATATTATAGAAGTCTCTGTTTCGCAGAGGGCAGACTGGAAGAGTTTGTGTGAGCATATCTGTAGGGATAGTGAAATGCTTAACAAAATATAAAAAGTTTAGACAATGCTTATTAAATTTTGTCTTTTTATTGAAATGAAAGACAAAGGCCTGATAAATGCAAATCAAGTGATTTAGTCTTCAAATTGACCATCAACAAACTAATCTCCACAACAAAAAGATAAACAGAAGCTGGTAATCAATTTGCATAGCCCCTTTAACCTTACACCTGTCCTAATGTTTAAAGAAAAATGGAACTCATAAAAGGCCAATGTGTGTAAAACTGTAAAATAAAATAAAAAAGTTACCCATGTTAAAATAATATGTACAAGCAATCATGAATTACTTAAAGTGCGTTTTCTTTAGTATAAGATCATCTAAACAATTTAATTAAGCAAACAGTTGAAGCAGTTGTTGTGAATCATAAGTGACTGACGGCACTGTCTCTTTATCAATCTGTCCTTTTACTTTCAAATGCACAAATTTTATCATCCAGCGGTTGTTATGCAACGGCGTGCGAATCAACCCAAACACCTGTTCAAAGATTCCAAGGCAATTGCTTTCCCGATGGACGGTGCCAGCAACAGCGACCAGCACCAACCCATGAGGTGTAGATACACACTTCAGCCCTGTCTGCTCCAGGTTAGGGCAGAAGAGTAACCTCTCCTCATATATGAGGGCAAAAAGTCGCTGGCTGACCAATTCAGCTCCAAAGAACTCCTCTTTCTGCTCAAGCTGTGTGTGAGAGAGAAGCAGCAGCCTAGCATCACTCCAGAAGTGCTGCGGACCCCAGTCCTGTACCGGCTGGCCAGCCTGGGGGTTCTGAGAGTTCAGAAGCTGGAAGAACCACTGGCAGAACTGTTTCCCCAAAGCTGCGAGTTCTCCCAAGCCGTCTGTGCTCTGTGCTGCCGAATGTGCCCTGGAGGAGATTACTGTGCTCTCTGGTACAGAAACCTAGGATACAAAAAATATATATATCTATATCTATAGGTAACTGTACACAATCAAGCCCATGTTCTGTGAGTTATGAATGATAGTCTGTGTACCTCAGTGTCAGGTGACCAAAATTCAAGGGTCTTCTTGATTAGCTGATGTTTATCACAGTTTGGAGATACAGCAACACCTTCTATAGCGAGGTATTTAAATATAACATCCCGCTGAACCTTTTTCCTTTTGAGAAGCTCCTCGGCACTCTGAGAGTAGGCTATGATAGCCTCGATCGCCTCTGTTAACAGATGGGGACAGATTAAATGACGAACTTAACTATTACCTGGTTAGGTCTGTTCATTTCCTGAAACACTTCCTGACAGTTTAGCTGGATGTAAAGTTAAGCTAGCTGCTCGGTCAGGGATGCTAGCATGTTTTCCCAATCTTACCTCTGGAACTCGCTACAGGGATTAACCGGTTGGTCACAGTATCATTCAGTGAGAACAAATCATCCACTGAAAGCAGCTTCAAAAGCTTTCTACAGCCATCTAACTCTTTCTTCGACATCACAGACATGTTCACAGCAGCCACACCCCCAGACTGACACGCAAAATCATCACACACCTTTCGCTTTTGCTTCTTCTTCTTCTTCTTCTTCTTCTGCCACTACCACTTCTTTTACTTCTACTTCTTCTCGCGTTGATAGTAGTTGGCAAGCAGATTTATGGCTCATTACCGCCACCTACCGAATTGGAGTGTAGGTCGACGTACAGAAGTTCTTATGACGTATGAAACATCTGTTTTACTATAGAAAAAATAAGTTTCAATGAGCTGAAGTAGGCACTTAAAAATCCATGCATTTACATGCATTTGTGCATACATGTTTTATGTGCGTTTTTATAGTTAACAGTCAGGTGTGCGACTATCAGCGGATCGAATCCAACAGAACTGGATCATGGGGGCTAATTGGCCGAGCTGTCATAGGAGGGAGGGTATGAGGGGATGGATAGCGCTTTCCCTTGTCGTGTGTTAGGTCGCCTCCGAATGCTCATGCGCAGCAGTTCGTAAAGAGGCGGGTGGCAGCATCACGTGTCACGGAGGTTGGTGGTTGGTGGTGGTCGTGTGATAGGGAAGGCAGCACTTGACAGGTGGGAATTGGAAAAATTAAATGGGGCCGGTGGCGTAGTGGTTAGGGTGCTGGGCTCATGATCAGGAGGTCATGGGTTCAAATCCCCATTGGACCCCCACCGTGCTAAGACCCCTGGGCATGGTCTTAACCACAAGTGTGCCTCTGTCCACCCAGCAGTATAAATGGGTACCAGTAAAAAAATACTGGGAAGGTAACCTGCGATGGACTAGTGTCCCATCCAGGAAAAGTTGAACTTCTAGTCGCTTCACGCTACAGAAACCGGGAATAAGCACCGGCCCGATGAGCCACTAGGCTCAGGTGTAAAAAGCCAGACAGACTTACCTTACAATACTCTTGTGCACATGCCTATATGGGGGTTCAAGCCCCAGTAGCACCACTGTTGGGCCCTTGAGCAAGGCCTTTAACCCTCTCAGTTGTATAAAAATTACAAATGTAAGTCACTCTGGATAAAGGAGTCTCTGGATAAATGCTGTAAATGTACAGTAGTGTGCAGTAAAGATTAAGATTAAGCACCACTTTTGTCTAAAAGGGCACCTCATTTTACTTGTCGGAATTATTTTTTTATTTTTTATTTTTGGTTCTCATTGCCTACAATAGCATTGTTCAATACATTTTCACCAAAAAATTATAGAGAAGTAATTTTTTAATTCTTTTTATTAGGAGCCCTTTTAGACAAAAGTGGTGGTGTATAATCTTCACTGAACACTACTGTATATGACTATTGAAATTTCATGTCAATTTTCATGCAAACTTCAGCAAACCTCTTTCCAGAATCCGCATGCTGTGATTGGCATTATAATATTGCCCATAAAATAATCCCTTCAAAGTTGTATTTCTCCACTGCATCTGATTTTAAGAAATGAAGTCCAAAAATGTCCAAGTGCCTGCCTAAAGGTAACTGTCTGAAGAAAACAATCCAATTTCCCCCAGTCAATTATAATATGAGGTTACATGTCAGGTAAAGGACCAGGGGAGATGACAGTCATTGCCTCAGCGATCATTGTACAGGTGTACATTGAAATTTTGCAGACTTTTCTCATCCCTTCAGTAGAAAATAATTTTGGTGTCGATTAAGTTGTTTTTTCAGGATGATAATGCAGCTTGCCCAAAGAAAAGAGATTTTTTTTAGGAAAGAATTATTACTCAGTGATATGGCCAGCAAACAGTTCAGATCTCAGTTGGATTGGCACCATCTTGCAAAGCTGATCTGTCAACCACTATTCAAAATTCAAGAAAGTTGTAACCAGCTTGATGTTGAATTTAATTTTTAATTTGTAAAGTCCTCAAATGACTGAGTGAATGTATCAAAGAATTCAGGGAGAGCAACAAAATACTAATCGTGATTTTGTTCCTCAACAAAGGAAGGGATTCCATTTTGTCAGTAACAAAAATAATTTAGCTTCACTGGTTTCAGGGATGCCCTGCCATGGCCAGGTGAGCTGTTCAGGGTCTACCCCGCTCTAAGGTGGGCAATTTGTATATGGAAATTTTTTTTTTCAATATTTTTTTCACACAACCTCTTATTTTAGGAGGTTTGATAAAAACCCAGTAAAAACTTTGGGCCTATGAAATAAGTCTTAGTGGCCCCCCAGAGCCCTTCATTTTTGCACATTTTGCCCGAAATTTGGCAATATTTAAATTTTTCGTAACTTTATTTGCTGGATCAATAATCCATTTAACGTCTAATCAGATCATGTAAATTAATAATACAATATGTTTTAATATATAGAAAGTGTAGTTTAATCCATGATGGCATGTTTTATTTAAAAAAAAATTAATTATTATTCATAAATATTCAAATGCGAACTTACACCATATTTCAATTATTTTATGCAAAAGCAGCATGTTTTGAAAAGTCTTGTTTTAGTCTCTATGCAATAAATATATTGCTGTGAAAAGCCTAATTTGTACTGGATATATATCTCAAGACAGAGAAATATTGAGGCCACATTTTAGACTATGGACTCATTTGGAGCAACTAATAACTGGTAGCTTGTTCCACAGGCAAGGTATGCTGTGAGCAAAGCTCCATCCCCGCATGCACAAGTTATAGTTACTAATATAGTAGTTCAGATACACTGTCTGCCAGTAACAGACACACAATCTTATGCGTGAAAGGATTCACCCAATCCTCACAGAATAATCTGCAACAAAAGGATGATTTCTGGATGCATCATGCAGGTTAGGTTCATTTTGTATGGAAGTTTATTGTTTAATACAAGCAACCGTACACTACTCTGTACTACAGTCATTTATATGAGTAAATGAGTTAATATTACTTACCAATATAGTAAATTCTACACAAGTTGTAATAACTATTAACTCATTTAGTTAATAACTATTAACTCAAGTTCACATTTTGGATGTTGTTTATGAATGATAATTACAAGTACATACTGATGAAAATTTTTAATAAAACATGTCATCATGGGTAAATAAATGGCATGTTCTCCTCGTGCTTATGTTTCCTCCCGGTACTCTGGTTTCGTCCTGCACTCTAAAGACATGCGCATAAGACTAATTTACTGTTTCTCCTAGAATCGATTGAGATAGGCTCCAGTCTCCAGCCTCCCCATGACACAAGTGGGATAAAACGGTTTGACTAAAACATTCATTCATTCATTCATTCATTCATTCATTCATTCATTCATTCATTCATTCATTCATTCATTAATTAATGGAAGGAGAAGTTGGGTGAACATTCAGAAGTGTGTTAATATCAATACATTTTAGACAAAAATTTTGGTCATTGAAGGCTGGCTGCAAATTATCCAATGAAACTCATGTTTGAACTTGTTTACCTATTATTCTCTCTATTACTCCAGCTGATACACACATTAAAAAGTATAAATAGTCATGAACAGATGTTTCATATTACTTTGGAAAACATGCTGTACGGTGGAACTCAGGTTATAGCACAATCTCTTACCAATTCTACATATTATTGGTCTGCTGTCCTCTCAAAGTTTTCTTCGTAAACTCAGCTGTGAGTTGAGATCAATAACGACACCATGTGTTTGTTGTGTCATTAAGTTCAGAAGTACTGGAAGGCATTGTAAAGTGAAGCTTTATTTCCACAATTTCCTTACCTCCACATTTCCTGATCTCTTCATCTTTCTGTTGTGCTTCATAATAGTCTATTAATAAGCCGATACAGGGATGAGAAGTATCTATGGTATGTGTATTTATAATGTTTACTCCAAATCAAAATATTTTTTTTCATTTCTTTGTGATATTGTTGATTAGGCTAATGGTTTCATATGTTATGTTTTGTGTTTTTTCTTTTTGTAGTTTTAAAATTTTCGAAAAATGATTGTCTAAAATACTTATAAAATGATGTATGCATCGTGCGAATGGCACCTATTTGGCAATTTGCACAGACTTCTTGAGCTCAGCTTGAAAACTGATCCAGTCCAAGGTGGAAAATGTGTAGGTTGCCAGATTTCTATAGCTTTTTAGCATAGATTTATAACAATTAGTAACGATTGCTCTACGTAAGTAGCTGCCATCAAAAGTTAACCTTAGCCTGCTACTTTCAGCCTGTGTTAAGTTTTTATCAGTTGTGCACAAAAAGGTTGTTATTCAACATGACTTTGTATTGTTGTGACACAGTGTAACTTGTGAAACGCACACACAGGTTTTTCTTTATTGCCATTAACAATGTTGTGTTGCAGTATCATCCTTATTATGTTTCTGGTTACATTTAAAACTAGAGGGGCAAGGTACCTCCGCCAGGCACAAATGGATTATGATGACAAGTGCTTTGATTTACCTGAAAATTGGCCAGAGACTGCAGGTTTTTATAACATCGCATAGTTAAAATGAAATGTCTCCCCCTAGTGGGGGATCATGTTAAACAATAGGAATTTTTTTAAAACATGATCCCATGCACGGATCACCTCCAACATTTTATGGTTTGTTACTTGTACCACACTCTACTCTACAATTTTCTAAAATCATGTGAATTCTTTTTTTTTTTTTTGTGTTTCACACAAACAAACAAACGGACAGACAGAAACACAGACAAGCTAACAAACAAACAAAAAACAACCTCCTGTGAGAGGCAATGAACACAATTTGATTATTTAATGATTGTTTACAAACTGCTGAAACATTTGCTTTCTATGTCTAAAGGGGTGTCTGAAGGTTGACAAGTAGTTTGTTGAATTGAAGAAGTTGTCGAGTAGTATCATTCATTTGCATATCATAGCATGAATTGTCATCCTGATGCATCATTTATTATAGCTTAATTTCAAGTGCTGTCACCTCACAGCAAAACGTTTCTGGTTTTATATCTAAGTCAATGGCCTTTCCGTGTATTCTACATTCTACACCGAGAATGTTCTCTCAGTGCTTTCATAGGTTTCCTCCTGGTGTTTGTGTTTTCCACAGTCAAAAGGCATGCACATGTGATTTCATGTTTTCTTGGAAAATAATTTTTTTAATGTAAAAAATACAATAATTTATATTAATACTTGGCGTGGCTGCTGTATTTTGGAGTTTATTTTAATACACTTTCAACTAATTGGTATCTTATTTAAAATAAATAAATTGATGTATCTTTGCCCATCCATGGGCCTATACACACACACATCAATCATCAGCTGGAACAACAAAAAGATTATAATACAAATAATAAAATAAAATGAAACTGAGTGGTGTAGCTATTTGTGAAATATGGCCTTTGAGTATTTCAGAAACTTCTGATTGGTATTTTTACACGCAACAAACAAACAAATAAACAAACAAACAAAAGCAAATCAATCAAGTATGGGTCAATTCAACTGCATGCTGTACTGAGACTGGTTTATTGGGTTTTGCAAAAACAGAACAGGTTTTACACTCTTTGTATCCAAGGCCTTACTTACTTACTTAATTACTGAATTTGAAATCCTAATTAAAAACCATAGTTATAGTTCTTCTATAGATGGAAAAATATTTGGACTAAGTATTATATGAAGATGAATGATTTCAAGGTTAATCACAGCAACAAATTACTTTGAACACTCACGAAAAAGCTTTGTTCTGTTTATTGGTCCCGGAGGCACAGTGGCACGGTGGTTCGCACGTCTGCCTCACGGCAAAAGATCCTGGGTTTAAGTGCTGTTTCTGGTGAGGGCGTTTCTGTGTGCAGTTTGTATGTTCTCCCTGTGTTTGATTTTGATTTTTGATTTTGCTATACTGTATTAATCCTACAAGGGAAATTATTGCCTCTGCATTTAACCCAACCAAAGTGAGCCCAAACACATTCAGAGCAGTGGGCTGCCACACATTGAGGCACCCGGAGAGCAGTTGGGGGTTAGATCCCTTGATCAAGGGCACTTCAGCCATGAAGGTGGAGGAAGGTTAGGTGCAACTCACTCCCCCACCGCCACACATTTTTCCTGCTGGTTTGGGTGGCGGTGGGGGGTTTCCTTCCACAATCCAATATGCATATTAGGCAAACTGGATATTCTCGATTGGCCTTTGGGTGTGAATGTGAGTGTGAATGGTTGTGTGTCTGTGTTGATGGTCTGGCATTTTGTTGAGGGTGTACCTCACCTTCACTTGGAGTCAGCTGGGACGTGCTCCAGCCTCTCTGCAACCCTAATATTCTGGCTGCCAGAAGCAATATTTTTGAGTAACCTTGTTTTAGTGCTTTAAGTTTTTTCTCAGTGGATTTTGATTGGTCAAATAGCCAATTTCAAAAATATTGAGGTTGGCTTGCTGTCAGCCTTGGGCAACTTGAAATAACTAGCATAATACAAAATGGCTGCCAAAATCATAACAAAATATATTTTATACCACTCTTCCCTTAAATATTGACACAGAGATTCAAGTTATACATGGATTCTGGAGTAATTTGATCCAGGAAATTCATGGCTGTAATTTTTATATCAAAAATGGCCACCACTTTCAAGATGGCCACCATAACAACTAAAAATTGCACAAATTTTAACCAGTAATATATTGCAAACGGAAGTGCATGTTAGATATTACCTGTAATCATAGTAATAGGCTATGATTTAGCACAGTTTGTATTTCAAAATTATCTAAAAGGATGATCTAAAATATTTGACTGGTAATACATTCATAATGTTACATCATAATGTTACATTGTTCATAATGTACAAAGATAACAACACTAGTTTTACTGTTGTGTATAATTCACCAATCAATTTCTCGACATGCTTTTTAAGTACTGCATTTGAAAAAAAAAAAAAAAAAACTTAACACAAATAACATCATTATGACAAGCAAACATGTTGTGATTGTTTTTTTGTTTTTTTTTGGAAGGAAATGTAACTATAGGGACAAGCCATATTTATATATACATATCTGATATGTATATATAAATATGTATATTTATATATACATATCAGATATTAATATGTGATTTGCATAACTCATTTTCTAGTTTCTCAAAATCCTGCAAATTGTGAATGTCACTTTCTGATGTGACATTCTCTGATGTGACACTACATGCATGTGTGATGTGCTGTTTTGTTATTGATGTGCTCTGTGCCTTTATTTTTTACATAAAGGTGCACCATTAGTGAAACAAGATTCATTCACTGCAAATTGTTAGATTCCTTGCATGTAACATATTGCTTCATCTAGAGTGTTGATGGTGTAAAGTAAGTATGGAGGAAGAATGCTACTTTGCTTGAAAATTTCAGTGCAAAGAATCCAATTTAAAAGAAAAATTAATAAATGCTAGGGCCAAAAGGATAGAGAATATCAGAAGATGTAGTAAATCATACAGAGATGAGATCCATCAGGAAAATCAGGAGTGACAAGTACTCCCAAATTATGTTCTCTCCCACCTACCACAGAGGCATTTGCAGAGAATGTCAAGCGGGCTTACCTGCAGACCTGCATATGGAAGTCTTGAGGCAAGATCCACCATACCTGGAACCCACCAAATATGGATGGATAAAGCAAGAAAGATCAAAGTCTCTGTTGCCTGGAACAGTTCCAACAAATGTTCAATTAGCACCAAGTTCTATCTTAAAGTTGATACGATGCACATGTACAAGCAAACAGCCATGCAAATCATCAAGATGTGCATGTAACAAACCAAGGTTGCCATGCACAGTATTTTGTGCCTGTCAGAAATCAATTGAATGTCGTAATCATCAAGCAAGAACAACAAATGATGAGTACGACGAGGAACTAAACATGTAGCTCAATCCATTGTGTTCAAATAATGTAAAAATCAAGCTGTTCTAGTGTTTCTTTAGACTTTCTTTATTATTTTCTAGTAAAAAACAAACAAAAACAAAACAGTTTTGACACTTGACTGAAATATAATACTTATTTTCCTACTAAAATAAGGCATACACATTTGTATAAAATTGCAGAAATATGCTGCAGGCAACATGTAATACTTCAATGCAGACATGGATCATTTTACTCCATTACAGAGTAAATACAAAGTCAATAAATAACATTATTTTCATCCATCAAAGCTGAAAAAGCAGTTTCCAGATATTAATTATATAAAAGATATACAAGAATGACAGACATACCCATTAGAAACAACTTTTTAGGTTTACATATGTTTGATTGTTTTGATATGCATTGTAGTTTCAGCTCATGTAAAATAAAAGAAAAATA
>JBCNYH010000012.1:36697706-36708089 GCA_039654325.1 Tandanus tandanus
TGTGTGTGTGTGTGTGTGTGAGAGTGAGTGAGTGAGAGAGTGAGAGAGTGAGAGAGTGAGAGCGAGAGAGAGAGAGAGAGGTGGGGGGGTTTAGGCCATGTTTCTGTTCCCTACTTAGAAACAAATTACTCACAATGATTGTTATAATAATAATAATAATAATAATAATAAAATACCTTGTGGGGATTTCAGTGTTTTTTAGGAGGAAAGCTGAAGTTTTCTTTAAAAGAAAATAAAGGTGTTTTTTCTTTTGTTTGCTTAAGTGTGAGTTTAGGATCAGGTTTGGGTGTAGGTTTAACATTAATTAGCTGCAATAATCTCTGTGTCAATGGAAGTTCCTAGCAAGAAGTGTGTGTGTGTGTGTGTGTGTGTGTGTGTGTGTGTGTGTGTGTGTGTGTGTTTTTAAAAAAAATAAATTCCGGTTGGGCTGCAGTGTGAGACATACATGGAGTAAAAGGCCCTGCTTCACAAGAGCTCATATAATTAAAGAGTTCAGGATAACAACCACTCTGGTCACTCAGTCTACTTATTAATCAGAAGTTTTAATTATACTGTTTATTTCTGACCACAAGATTATTTGTTTTCTTATTTATTTGTGAAGCAGCGCATGTACTTTTTTCTTTTTGTTAAATGACTGAGTTCTGAATGAAGAGATCTGCAAGCATTTTATATTGTTCACTACTCAGTTTGGTAGGTTTTTCATGATGAAGGCTAGTCATAATTTTCAGAGTTAGCCTTTTTTTTTTTATTTTAATGAAAATGATATACTTGTGAAAAAGTCTACTTTTATGTGCTTGGGTAGTTTTAGTTATTCATCCTGTTCTTGTGAAGCAGAGTTATTTAGGCTCCATGCATGCAACATAGTTTGTTAACTATCCTTAAATCCACACTCTTTGTTATTGGTTAGTGATCTCTTTTTGGGGTTTGTTTTTGAAAATACTTGAAACCAGTCTTTTGAGGTTTTTTTCTTGGGCACATCCGTATTCTGATCTGTATTTTACCTGGTCTCTCTCTCTCTCTCTCTCTCTCTCTCTCTGGTCTAGTTTGGTAACACAAAGAGTTTAAGTTGCTTTGGAAATCATCATTGTGTATAACCCGCATGCAGAGGTCTAGTACACCCACTCTAGTGCACTTCTCGGGTAAATTGGACAATAGCTCATAGGTGATAAAGCCTGTAGGGAATTTTACAGCCCACACCGTATCTGGTGTAGTAGTGTTCATGCAAGGTAAGCTGTGTATAGTGTAACTGTCGACAGTACAGCTTTTTTTAAATGTTGAGTTTTGACAGAAAATGTATCAAACTATAGAAATTACATTACTGTTTTGTTACTGTGAAGACATTAATCATTTAAAGTGATACCTCAAGGTATTATGTGTAATGGGGTGTAGTCTGAATGATTGTTTGCAACGTTTTCTTTTTTGAGAAAAATCAAAGACCCAAACTCTGGAAAAAAAAGCAGACAATGTTTTTTTTCTCTGTTTACATCATATTAGATTGCATGCACACTTGCTTGACTTGCAGGATGGCTTTCTACTGCACGCATGTGCAAGTTGACTCATGCCTCAAAACCTAGAGTTAGTGAAGATTTATTAGTAGACAATGTTTCCGAGGTTGTGGCAGGTTGCCCTCAGCCCTGTTTCCCAGAGTCTGTCATGGGGTGTTAACTCTGTATGGGGCAGATTCATCACTAATTGGCAAACACATGGCTAGCTAAGGGTTGCTGCAAACATGGGCCCAGGGCCAGGAAGGAGGAGTGTGGCAGTCAGGGAAAACCCCTTGGATATCACTGTAAATTAATTTTTGGTGCACAGCCAAGAATTAGGGAAAATTGGGATCGGGCCTAAATTGAGTTTCTTTTCTTATAACAAAATTTGGCAGCTCAGCTTCATAAATATATTTCACCACTCCACAATGGAAGTGCTTTTATTTGTTATCTGCAAAAATCATGCTGGGCTTTGGTTAGGTTTAATAAAGGTGAGGGTATTGAGATGCGTTATATCTATTAATGTCCTTAAATTCTACAACGAATGTCAGGCTTGAATCAAGTAGTTGGATGGCCACGTGTGGTAGCAAAATGTTCATAATTCTAATTTGACTTGCGCTGCATTTAAAGTGGAATGTTAAAATTTGATTTATTTTTCACTTTAATCTGATTTAAAGCTACTTTAATTTTAGTTGTGGCTGATATTCATGCAAAAGAGAAACTCATTTTGGTTCAAGAAAACATGAAGTGAACCATTTAAATCAACACCCCTTTGCAAATTACATGTGCAAACTCACCTGACTGTTTTTCCTGATGTGAATACAGTACATCATTGCCTTTTAAAAGCTTGATTTGACTGAGTCTATCCAGGGTATAAAAAAATATAATCATATCAGTTCATATGAGACTTTTGTACCTGCGTTAAGATAATTTCTACTTCTAATGAACATTAAAATTAAGACTGTTGGTCATAATGATGCACATTATCTAAAAATAGCAGTGGGGAAAAAACAGTATCGGTGCTGATTTTAATATTTTTCATGTTATGCTTTTAATACAGAGAATTAGTTTGCCTTTTTCCTATGTGGAAGTTGCTAATATCAGTCGTTTTGCAGGTATGGTTTTATATGCTCCATGAAAATGGCAGTTTTTCAGTGTCATACTGTCTCACTTAAAATAAAATTAAAAAAATAAAAATGTAAAAATATTTTAAATGCAGTTTATTCATTTTTCATCAACAGTGTTGATGCTGAAACAGCTGTAATATTAAAGAGACACACAACCTGTAATAAATGTTGGTTGAATTTTAGAAATCCTTTCAAAATTATGGATTTTATCCCAATCTTAAATTATGCGTGTCAGAATAGTATACTTTTTCTGTATTATGTGTTATTGTGTGAAATCTGAATAAGCCAAATTTAATTTGTTTGACACTTAAGATCCTTGAAAAATTTGAAATAGCAAAAGTTACGGACACTACATTAAATGAAATTATTAAACAAATTGTGTTTCTCTCCATCTCAATAATACTGTGTGATTCTCTACAGTTGGTTTATGCTTGGATGATGCAGTGTTGGATCATTCATTAGACTGGAGAAACAAAGCATTATGAAAAACAGTATCATATAATCCTCTCTGAAGATTTAATTTTCAACTACAAAGGACTGCACCACTAAGGACCTTCTGTGCTGTGCAATATTACTGTGCAATCTTTTATACAAACCTTATTATACGTATATTTATTAATTTTTTTATTAATAACTTTCTTATTATTCCTGCTGTGCTCTGAACCATTGCATCGAAATCTCATTTTGATGTAAATCTAAATGACAAATAAAGTAAGTCTAAGTTATTCCCTGTTGTGTTCAGAACATGTAATCGGTTCAAGCTAATGGTGATAAAGTCCATTTTTATCTTAAAGCTGCACATTTATGTTCTTGGTATATTAAATAAACATGAAATACAGTGTTATCTTTTGGAAATAAAATGGAGTTGGCCACACTGTCTTTCTGAAACCATTTGCTTACTCCTGTATGTGAGTGTCAATGACCCCTGAATGATCTAAAAATTCATACATACATACATACTACACTACTTATATAGGCTATTCACTAGTGAATGGACTAAATCTATAGGTTATTCACTGGCGAATGGACACCTTTAAATCCATGGTACAGTTTCAGTGGAGCAATCTGAATACTTTCAGTACCTTTAGAACTACCCCATCCTAAAAGATGTGCCAGTAGTTATTTTAACCATATGGTTATTGCCTGTCAGATTTTTCCAGTCTCAAAAACATATTTTTCCATGCATAAGGATAATCAGTAATGTATAATGGTACTTCAGATGTAGGGTAACTTCTTTTCTGAAGTCTGACTGTGGGGAATTAAATATTATGTTATGGTATAGATGCTGCTCAGATCAATGATCAGTGGTTGACGTTTAAAAATGTCCAGAAGGGCTGATGCATTTTAGTGCTGAGTCAGTACAGTGGAAAAGTCTGTCTGTGAGTTTATCCTGGCTCTAGAAGATGCTCATAAAGCAGGGTTTCAGGTCACTGAGCAAGCTTGCCAGTCCACACAAATAATCACAGTGTCTGTGTCTTTCTAAGGCCGTTGCATTTGGAGGCACTCATGATTCTCCCATTTGCCAGTAAGACTGGATGCAGTCTGGCTCTCACTTCATTTTGGACATTGTACTCTGTTAGAGTCGCCCGTATCATTTATTTTTGCTCATATGTCTTGTAATGCCTTAATGTCGCTAAAACAACAAATTTTTAAATTGTGGTTGATTTGAATATAATTGACCTAGTTTTAAAAGAAACAAGTGTAAAAAATGTATGTGTCCATTCTTTTTAGTTTTCCTTCCAAATAGGTAAATATAAAAGGTACATATTTGTTTTTGCCAGAATGATTTAACGCTTTGAGTGAAAAGTATGCCTCCTGCGCTGGGACAGACTGACCCAGAGGCCACACCTACTACTTCTCGACTGACAGGCAGAAAGACTGACAGAGGGAGGGAGAAGGAGAGCAAGGGAAACGGTGTGAAAGGAATTGCATTTGTCAATTGAACAGAAGTGACTATAGTAATGAATTTATGATTGCCTCCCATTTTACTGTGTACAGAACATGAGGCCATCAGTTGGTGCATATTCAGACGTGTCCTAGTGAAAGCACATTTTTATTTTATGTACTGTGTGCGTGCGTGAGAGAAAAGGTAGGAGGAGGGAGAAAAGGGAAATTTCTGCTCTAGGCTAAGAAAGGGAACCATTTTCCTTTACCTAGCCCATAAGTGGAAAATCACACATGGCCCAGTTCCAGGAATCCCAAATTATAGATTATTCTTATTGCTTAAATTAAGAGCAGCTGTAATGTTTTTGGTTGTGGCCCAAACCTGATGCAAAAGAAGTTTAATTTTTAAGACAAATGCAAATCTAAAAATATCCAGCCTAATGGATGCATTTCAGTAACAGTCAAACAAAAAGATGAAGAGTGATTGGGGTTATGTAATATACCACACCATTCAACTACATGGTCTAACCTGATGCAGTCGGTTTCACCATCATAGTACAGTAATCCACAAAGTGTCATTTTGGGTTAAAATCGTAGTGCAGAATTACAGGAACAGCAGTCGGGCACACAGCAGAAATTAGGGTCTAATAAATGTTGTGGACCTCAATATACTCAAGTATATACTACATTTTTCAAGCTAAACCTTTTCACCTATTCTTTATTAATGAATTTTCATTTTCAGTCCACAACATATCAGAATACTAGAGCAATATCAGTCTTTCTACTACTTATCTTCAACTGTTTAGTTCATTATAAATCTGTACTAATTAACAGTTATTTGACAAGTGAAAGGTAGATGTCACTGGATGGTCCCTGAGACGCAACGTCAAGGTTATTGTTCACTTCAGCAACATCCACCGAGCCTAAAGCGAATAATTGTTTTAGTATATACTACAGGAGAACGTAAAAAAACACAAAATAATATATTTATTTATGTATGCATGTATGTATTTATTTATTTAATTTATAGCAGATGCCGTTGCGCATGTGTGAGCAGTGTATGAACAGTTCGATGACATGTCTTTTAACTCTTTTAAAGTTTTAGTATATACTATGTGGAACTACAAAGAAAAGCAAATTAAAAGAAGAAGCTTTATTTATTTTTCCATTATAAAGCGAGACAATAATGATGCTGTCTGCTCCAAATGACGTCGTATAAATTCTCGCATTATTATTGTTGTTTTTTTAATTCCCTGATAGCAGACCAATGGGATTGTATTGTTCCCTTGAAGTACATATTCATTTCTTTTATACCAAGGAGCGCACAAATGACCTCAAACTTTTTGCAATTTATGCAAAATATGACTTAGTAATACTGCCTCAGTCAACACTTCACAAACAGGCATGTGCTCAGGTAAATCATTTTAGTAATCTGGTAGATTTCCTAGTAGAAAATACAATTTCTATCATGGTGGAATGAAGATAGCTAATATATTTGCCTGCTTGTGGCAAAGCTGCTGCTCACACTTAGGTGGGATTGCAGGGCTCCACTGCTTAAAAGCGTTGTGTACATGAGAGAAAACTTGTGTGTGTGTGTGTGTGTGTGTGCGTTCCCAGTGATTAAAAAGTAGTAACAGAAATATGCTGCATGATTTCTGAGCACCACCACACCCGAAAAAGATTACACCAATTAAATAGTGCACACACGTGCACATGGCTGGGTCAAATATAAATTAGGCTTCAAGTTCAGTCACCATGTAGGGAGAAACAGCTGTTTTGAAGTGAATTCATATGGGTCATTTAATGTTCTGCTTTGTGGAACCGCACCTCTTTTATTATTTGTTTAAAAAAAAAAAATCTGATTCATTGTACAGAAGGACTTTAAATTGAAACAGCCATTAACAAGCAAGCAACGTTTATAAAACAAACATAAATAAATAAATAAATACCTCCACCAAAAATCTCTTAGACCGATGTTGAAAGAGTTATGTTCTTATTTATACTTAATAAACCAATAACTTGTGATGTGGATGGCACACCATGACACATTGTTGTCTCACAGCTCCAAGGTCCCTGGTTCAATCCTAAATATAGATTACTGTTTATGTGAAGTTTCTGTTGTTCTCATGTTCATGTGGGTTCCCTTCGTGTTCTCCGGTTTCCTCTGATCTCGCATCAGTGTGCCTACAGGTGGATTGGTGATGCTACAGTGCCCTTAAGTGCAAGTGTGTGTGTGCAGAGTGCTAAACATGGGCTCGCACCCCCTTCATTTGTGTCTCTGCTTTGTTGCCAGTGTTCCCTGGATTGCCTTAGATTCACCACAGCCTTGATCAAAATAAGGAAGTGACTGGAGATTACAAATAACTAAATAACACCTATCTGTTATGTATTGTATTCTGCATTTTGTATGTAAGTATGAAAATATATTCAGTTTTTATACCACTTAGGAAGGAGTTTATAATTAATACAGGAAAAAAGTCTAATTCTTACTTTAATTAGCCATTTAGTTTACTTAATGTACCATAGCAGACACAGATGTCTCCAGAGGAATATTATGAAGCTTAATTAGTGTAAAAGTGGGTGGACAATTATTGTTGCTAAGAACCTAAAGTGAAAACCTTAATGTGAAAATACAAGATAGTTTACTCATTCTAGTCCTGAAATTTTTCCATCCAGCAGTGTGCTGTGAAAGTCAGGTTTTTACCTCAAGCACCACTTGGTCATTGATCCTGCGCTTAACAGTTGTCATTGGGCTCAACAGATTATGGGATTATGATAAGGCACATTTAAGATGTGCAACCACAGTCTTCGATAATGATAACAGGTAGTTCATGCGTGACCGGCCCTTTGACAGCTGTAGCTGTTTGGTGTTTGGAGTGGTTGATCCTATCTGCTAATCTGTCATATTCACAGACTTGTTGTCTCTCCTAAATTTTATATAAGGCATGTAAAAACCCTCCCATGCTGTTACCTTTATTTCCTGCAGATTTATGATTTATTTTCAGTTAATATCTTGAATAGGTAATGTAAGGTTTTCTGAAGCATGTCTTTAGTCCAAATACATGTATCATTATTGTGGTTTATTCGTGTCAATTGTGGTTCCATACGACAAATCCAGGGCATCCCCCATTTTAAACTTGTTACAGCAGAAGAGCACATATCACTTTATTAACACTTATATTTATTATTACCCATAAGACTGGTTATGTAAGCCTACAGATAGTCAGATTGCATCTGATGAGAATTTTAATAAAACATGCTCTGTGAGTGGAAACCTTAGGAGCAAAATGATTTATGGCCCTCAGACAGTATAGTACATGTTTAGAGTCATTGTTCATAGAGTCATTGTACAGAGTCATTGTTCAAAAAATAAGACTGATGTTTAAGTAGTAGATGAATTATTTTCATAAAACAGGGCATTTTGATTTATTTTCTGTAAATAAAGAAGTCCTTGGTGCAAAAAACCCTCAGCGTAAAAAATGTAAATAATAATAATGATGATGATGATAATGAAATAAAAATTCTAATTTAAAGCGTAGGCTATCATAGTTATGAAGCAAGTGATTAGGTTTTCTTTTCCGTGTAGTCTCTCAATGTGATGAGTGTACAAGCAAGTTAGCAGCTTGAATAAATCCACATGTAAGGTTGTGAATTGTCTTAGCCACCTTTTGTTTGTTTGTTGTTACTTGTTATTCCTTTTTCTAAACATCTCTAAGTCCTCTGTTCAATACTCAGTCAGATGTGACAGTAAGAGGTTTATATTAAACTATTGCTGAATTCTGGTGGAAGCGGGACCCAAACTTTGGGTTTCTGTAAAACTAAACTTGACCCCTCTGTTAAGTAGGAATGTGGATTCATTTTAGGCATTAAACCATAAATGTCCAGTGAGCAGGACTCAAGAGATGGGACTGTGTTGTTTTTCTATTACATAACTCCCAGTGGAGTTTCTGAAGTTTGCAGTGTTCTGGGTTAAACGAACCTCTTGTGTAAATGGCCTTTGTGGCCCAAAACTACTGCTGTGCAAATAAATATAGTGTGTGTGTTTATTTGCAGTGACCATGTTTAGAAATCATGCACTTTTAGGTTCATTGCTTCTTGGATTAAAGCTGCACATGGAACATACTTAAATGCATTAAAAAGGGTGAGTGCTGTAACTCAAACCAGATGTATGTATTTCTTTGCATTTCCACAGGGGGGGAAATATCCAAAATGGAGGTAAAGACATCACTTCTTGACAACATGATTGGGCTGGGTGACATGGTCCTGCTTGAGCCCCTGTCAGAGGAAACCTTCATCGGGAACCTACGGAAGCGCTTTGAGCACAATGAGATCTATGTAAGTTCTACTAATTGTTTATCTTTAAATCTGATTCGGGTAAATTGATTGGTAAAAGGATGTAAAGTCTTACTTTATTCAGTCAGGTTCAAGCCACTTTTAATTATAATTTTAAGAATTTTCTGGATATGCAACTTGGTTTGACAGTCAAATCAAATTCCATTGTTTCTCTTTTACCATAATTCAGGACATGGCGCCTCTTAAATCATCATCATCATGGATAAAAACCAACATGAAAGCAGAGACCATGTGTATATGTTGTTTTTTCCTTTAATTTGTCACCGTTCTGTATGGACGGTCATAATGGACAAAAGCTATACACCATACGGCAACCTCTTAATATTTGGTTGTTGTCCTTGTTGAATATTAAACCATAACTAAACATTAGTATAAAACAAATCCAATATAGAGCTCTCAGGGTGAGTACTATTCAAATATTCATTATATTTACATATTCGAGGGTAAACATGTTCATTCATTTGTTCATGTTTGTGTTAGTGTCACTTAACACAAGTTGACGTTGGCTTTGGCTTTTTCTAAGGCTGAAACTCATTAGACATACAGTGGTATATATTTCTTTAGATCAGGCTGTTCCCTAATCATACCACATCGCATCAGGTCCTCCATGTTTAGTTCAGATCCTATTCATTGTGTCGGTGTGTTTAAGCTGCACATTTCATTGATTTAGGGATGTGAAGAGGGAGCAGGCATAAATGATAATTTTTCATTATTCTGCCATTTCCTTCAAAATGTGCCATTCATTTTTACACTTCATTCACTCATTTGCCTGCTGTTTTTATCTAAAGCAATTTGTAGATGAGAAATACAGCTGAGCAGTTGAGTCTTTACTTAAGGGACAACAGTAGCAACTTTATGGATTTGATCTCATGATGTTCTGACTGTCTGAGCCCAGTGCCTACACCACTGAATCACAACTGAATCTTTTTTTTTTTTTAATAGCAGAGACTCACAGAAGCGACCACACACACATCAGGTCACTTGGTGAATTAGATTAACCTGAAACATAAATGGTGCCTTAAATGGAGCACATCATCTAGATCAGAATTATTCAACTCAAATTTGTGATGGTACAAATACAAAGGATACCTTGCTTTAAAGTGTCAGGATAGGCAGCTAACATGTCTGACAATAGTAAGTTATTTATTGCTTAATGCTGTCTGGCTACAAAGAACACACAAAAGTTTGTGACACTTTAGGTTATCTTTTTTGACTAGTGCCACAGAATCACAAACAGAATAAAGTCCTTTATCTTTGTTCAGTCTTCTTGAAGCATTCTGTTCTGATCCTCAACTTTTGTCACTTAATTAATTAGATCCGAGAAGGTAAATGATCCTCCCATTGTCAATGAACTGCCAGGTCGCTAATTTATTTTTTTATTAAAAATTTTTATTTTATTTTATTTTTATTTTTTTTTTAAAAACCTGTCCTGTCCAGCATCATAGCAAGCAGAATGGTAGTCTGGTTGCAGTGTTGTGCCGAACAAATTTGCTTTTCCAAGGGGAGGTTTATGGGTATAAGGCTCCTCTTGATAA
>JBCNYH010000012.1:36709363-36721790 GCA_039654325.1 Tandanus tandanus
AAACAGAGCTGACAGTAATCAAGAGTTTGCTAAATAATAACCAAATCAAAGAGACATATCACAAACGTATCATAACACCCACCAAAGTAACGAATACACAGTCACAGAGAGAGAAGAAAGAAAAGAAAAAATAAATAAATAAATAAAAAAAGAAGAAAGGAGGAAAAAAAACCCCCCACAATTTAATTTATATAAATGCATTCAGAGAATCACATTGATCCATTTTTTTTATTACTATTATTATTTTATTTTTCAATTTTTTATTTATTTATTTATTTTTTTATTTTTTTATTTTTGCGTAGTAGCTTTTAAAACTTTTTTAAACGGTAAATTTAGTAGAACATTTTGCTGGTGATAGAATTCCTATATTTAACATGCAGTGTACTCGTTTTCACACTGGGCATAGTAAATGACTACCACCAATTATGTCCATCCACATACAAATTTGAACACAATTTTGCACTTGATAGCTGACATACATCATTCAGATTCCTTATGTTGTGTATACTTTATACACCCTAGAGCTTTGACCCCCAATGTGATATGATAATTGCCTTATATTGGTGTATCTTAACTGGTGTGACTTTTCAAAGAGATTTAACTCTATCTAATATACTGTTACAATAGATACAGTATCTAAGTAGCAAAGTCCATCAGAAAATTATCCTGAACTTCAGACTTAATTTAAGTATTATGGCCAGAGATAAGGAGGTGTAATGACTATTGCAGTGTTGAAATAAAATTGTTCAAACCGATTTCTAAAGTTTTCTCTCAGTCTTCTTGTGCCTTCTGATCTTCTATTTTCATTATTGAACCAGTGTTGTAATATCACATTATCAGATCGAGCTAATTTGAATGTTCATGATCCCCATCAGCTGTCAGTTGGTCCAGATGAATGAGTTTTATGTTCCCACCTTCCATGCTATTATGACTACAGCCTAAAACCCTCAGTGAAGTGAGAGGTTGCTCCCAAACAATTTGGGAAGTTGAACGAGAAATGTTTAGGTGTGTTTCTTTCACTTCAATATAAGAATATTTGTAGTTATGTCATTCATCTTGCACATAATCACTGGGTGCTATTTATATTTAAAAAAACAAAACAAAAAAAACACCTTCCATTTAGTTATGCATGCTAAATGTAAAACTATCACTACACCACCCATTTCAACTGAACAGTAGATTGTGGCTTGTGTTGCTATGATTGAGGCCTGACGACTCTCCAGCTGAGTGGATTATACAACACCCATTATAATACAAGGTGAGTGTGGCCGGAACGAATCAGACTGCCACTTTAGCTCTCTATTGCATATAAACATGTCCATCTTCTTTCCCTTTACAGTCACAGGTTTAATATAAAAGGGAGTACAATTTGGAGAGACAAAAAAGAAATTAATTTTGAAATGAGTCTAAGTGTTTAAGCAGATGCTTTATAGGATGCCACACATTTTTCACTGTGTTTTCATGTGCTTGAGCTTTTGGGCCCCTGCATGCCTGAACAATACACTAAGTATTCCCAGCTGAAAAATGCCACCAGATGCAGAGTTCCTTTGACCTCAGTGCATCAGCCTACCAAATGTTTGAGTGTTTTTAGTGGGGTCTTGGGGCCACATGTCTGTGGCTTTTAGCTTGTTTGTATAACCTTGTAACTTGTATTTGAGGTTGTAAAATGCTTGTATAGAATGTAACCTAGCCAGGTCCTGATATCTCTCTTGCTTCAGCTGGAACTACTTTTAATTAATTACTTTTTTAATTGAATGAGATAACAAACAAAAAACATGTAAGCATCTATCAAAACATCTGTTTTAATAGCCCGTGTGTGTGTGTGTGTGTGTGTGTGTGTGTGTGTGTGTGTGCGCGCGCACTGGAGTTACTTCTATCTGCATTGTTGTGCACATTTGACTATATTTGCTCTTACAGACCAAACACAAAATAAAAACATCCTGATAAGAATTTCAGTGATTTTAATTCCTACCTCTCACTAACAATTATTAATTAAAAAATAATTATTTTTTACAGACATATATTGGAAGTGTGGTGATTTCTATGAACCCCTACAAGTCCCTGCAAATCTACACAGCAGAAAAAGTAGAAGAGTACCGCAATAGGAACTTCTATGAGCTCAGCCCTCACATGTAAGTTCAGCCTTCTCTTTGTTAAATTTATTATATAGTGTAGGACATGTTCACAATACGCTCTTAGAGATTAAAGTAGCACACTATACTTTTCCTTGTTGCAGAGGTGGTACCATCAAACGCATATCTTTTGTATGTTTATTATACACATTTTAATAATTTGTTAGAATACAAATTTAAAAGATACTTCGGTGGTCCTTTAAAAACAATTATGTGCTTTAAAATACATTTTATTGTATGGGTTCTGTTCCCACCTGGCATGTGCATGCGTTCTTGTTGATCAGGTTCCATGTGGTCAGCTCTAAGTATAGGTGTGAATGGAGTCTGATGCTTTGCAAAGACAAATTATGATCTGATCGCTTAGACCACATCGGAAAGTGATCTCTGCTCCATACAGTCACCTTGCTAAAATAATGTATATGCATCCTGTGCCACATTTGAAGTACTGTTTTCTTTTTTTAAATTTTTGGCAGACTAGGCACAGGATACGCTGCCTCCACCTGGTTAAAATCAAATGGAAATGTACATATTTATACGCACATACAGTATGTTTATGCGTGTATGTGTGTATATACAGTAGTGTGCAGTGAAGATTATACACCACCACTTTTGTCTAAAAGGGCTCCTAATAAAAAGAGGAATTACTTCGCTATAATTTTTGGGTGAAAATGTATTGAACAATGCTAGTGTAGGCAATAAGAACCAAAAAAATAATTCTGACAAGTATATTGAGGTAAAAGTATGGCTAATAAACAAAAACGCTGAAAATACCAATTTTTCAGAAAAATTGAAAGGTGTCGCATTTTTTTTTTACTTTGGCATAACATGAATGAACTTCAAAACATATGGAATGGAATGCATGAAAGGTTAAATGCTGTAATCAAAGTAAAGGGTGGCCTCACTAAATATTGACTTTTTTTCTCAAAAAGAGACAGTTATTTTTGTTATTACTATATATTATTGTTTGTTTACTTATTCTCATCAATATGATCCAATATTACATGAAATAAATACTTCAATTGTACTTGGTTTCTGATTTATCTTCATTTTGTTAAGTGTATAATCATCACTGTATTGTTTTTATTTCTTCATTTGCTAAACTATTCCATATGGTTTTAAGTTCGTTCAAGCTATGCAAAATCAAAAAAATAAAATTTGTGACACGTTTAGTTTTTTTTTTTAATTGTAATTTTTTAATTCTTTTTATTAGGAGCCCTTTTAGACAAAAGTGGTGGTATATAATCTTCACTGCATACCACACACAGAGTGGTAACCTTTCATAAAACACATTGGCTTTTGTAGATGCTTTATGCAAAGTCACTTCCATCTTCCTTTAGATATAGATTTTACTGCGCTTCATGTTTGTAGTTAATATTCCAATGTCTCACGTCGTCAAAATATTTTTGTTCTTGAGGCTAAAATTTGTCAAATGAATGTTTTCAAATTTCTACTTTTGTGTGTGCACATATTTAATGTATGGACGCAAGATTTCAAATTGTTAAACTGCAAACCTTTCTCTGCTTCCTGTGACCTCTGAGACCTGCTGCCGTTGTAGGTGGGGGATGGAATGTCCTTTTCTGCCACACTCCGGCTAATGGCCATCTGTCTCTCTCTGACCGTCAGAGTCAAAACAAAGCAGCTTGCTTTGTGCAATTAGCCTCTGCTTTCTATAGAAATCAGCAGACACACACAGGCCCTGTGAAAGACCAGTGACACAGTGCCAAGAATATCCCACACAGTAAACCCAGTGGGATTTCTGTCTTTACGTACACCTCAGCTGCTCTCACTCATTCACTTCTTTGTTTCACTTCTTTAACTGATACACATGTTTTCTGTATTTGTTGATAGTGTTTGTAGTTTGCTTGCACTTTAAGCTTACATTTCTTCCACAAGAACTCTGGGATTTTCTGTTTATTCCATATTTGTTTTCCCATTTGTATTCATCATTTCTTTTGTCATACAGTTTCTCACTTTTCCTCTACCCCAGTTTTCCTTTGTTTCATTCTTAACCCCCACATTAGACTAAAGTCAGGACATATGTTTGATCCTTATGTGATCCATTGCCAAGTCCAAAGCTGATCCAAAACAGCTGCATCAGCCATCATGCTTAAAAAGCAGCTCTCTTAGATGATTATGAAAATTTAGCTGAACGTTTCCAAGGCTGTAAATGGGAACTTCATTATCAGCAGTGCAACAAAACCTTTTTTGTGTTAAAATAATTTTTTAGTATATGTTAATGTTTTTACAATTCTATTTCATTAGTCATACACAGAGATTAGATTTATTATGTGTCACACTGGGGTGTAATATCCATAAATGAGGTGACACGATGTTCTTGTCTCACAGCAAGAAGGTTCTGGGTTTGAACCTTGCATCTTACCGGGGCTTTCCATGTGCAGTTTGCATGTTCTCCCTGTGCTTGTGTGGGTTTCCTCCTGGTGCTCCTGTTTCCTTCCAAAGTCCAAAGAAATGCAGATTGGTAAACTGGTTAATCTAAATTGCCTGCAGTGAAGTGAATGTGAGTGTGAATGATTTGATCCTCAGTGTTAGTCCTGTGGTAGATTGGTGACCTGTTTAGGGTGTGTGCTGCCTCTCGCTCAATTCAGCTGGGCTTGGCTCTTATTTCCCCTGTTACTTTGATGGATAAGTGGTATAGATAAATAGATGGATGGAACCATGAATGATACACAACCATACTTGTAAATCTGAATAGGTTTTTAGATATTTGAGTGATTAGCTTTGAGTCTGACCTCTTTTTACTTATTGCATGAGGTTGTTTTTTTTCCCTGGTTGTTGACAAAAGCCTGACCTGTATTTATAGTCAACACCATGTTATCTGGATGCCATCAGCATTCACAGAGAGTAAACAAAGAAGCTGTATGGGCTCAGCTTAGGCTGCGTAGTGTCCTAGTGAAAATTGTATTCAATTGAGTCACTGACTTTCGCATGAAATTCTGGGAAAACCTGAAGTTTGTTTTTGCTTAATCTAGTCTAGGTAATGCTTCAGTCAGTGCGGGCACACTCCCTTACCTATCACTTGCTTATCACCCCACCTTTTAGTATGATAGATAAACTGGGAACAGGTACATTTCCTACTGTACTAATAAATATTACAGGTCTTTCATATGGTTCTTTTAAAGCGCTTTGGAGCCCTGACTGGAAAATGTTATTCAGGACTGAAAACAATAATGCTCACTCTGGGCGAAGGTGGGGAACACTCTGAACAGTTCGCCAGTCCATCGCATGCAACACACACATACTTTGGGGAAATTTGGAACAACCAATTAGCCAAATGTACATATCTTTAGACAGTGGGAGGAAACCGAAGTACCCAGAGGAAACCCACGCAAGCACGGGGAGCTTAATCTGAATCTGATTCAGATCAAACAGTTAACCTGAATCGTCAAATATGGTAACCTGTCTGTGAATTTTTTTCTAGATACCCTGTTAAACTTGGCATGTTAACACCTTTTCCAATAACTTCTATATCTACAAAAGAATCTACTGTATGTGGATTATTTATAGTGTTAATAAACTGGTTTGTTAGCATGACTGCTCAGCATTCCCGAAATACTGTCAAGAACTGTCATGAGAATACAGTACATAAACAGAAAAGAGAAGGGGATATTGCTATGACCTTCCAGTTAGGTAAAGTAACTAAATCTAATGAGATTTATTCAGCTATTGGGGATTTAACTGGACTTTCTATGCGCTACCACAGTGAACTGTTTATTTTGCCCCACTGCTGCTTAGAAAGGTCACTTGTGGAATAAAACAGATTAAATGACAGAAACATTTACGTGGCTTAGTGAAATCTCTGCTGATAGAAGCAATGAGAGCCAAGTGCTCCATGAATGTGTCATGGTGATATAATGCATTTTATATGGGTTATATCTGCTTTTTTGATTTTTGACTCTTGATTTGTTCTCCTGGGTCCTGCATGGAGCACTTATTAATCTGCCACTATAATAACCAATAATAATAATAAATATAACCACTACCAAAAGAAATTCCACAATTCATGAATGGCATACAATTTAGCTGTCTTTACTGGGGCAAATGGAGTCCAATCATGTTCATTGTAATCGGGCTAGGAGAAGCCAGTCACCTTCTCTTTAAAGAATATTAGATCCAATGCATTAACAATAGAAAATGTATTACAGTATCTTTCTAGGTCTTGTTAATAACTTATTGTAATGGGTAGTTTTGTAAAAATGTTCTCATGAACCTCTGGGATAAGTAAAGTATTCTGATTCTGATAAATTACACCTGTTCATTTAAGACCTGTGTGGGGCTGCTATTCTAGCACCTCTAATGTCGAACAGAGGGTATCTTTGGGGTATTTAAGTCGCATATCATCATACAGCAACATGCTGGAGGAGCAGCAGTGTTTCTGTAAGCAGAGACTCATTGAGAAGGCATGTGAAGCTGTGTAACTCCCTAATTTTTTACAAACATTTACATAATGAAGGGAGTACATTGGTCTGTTTTTCCTGGTGACACCCAAAGGTAGCTTTATTACATGATGGTACTGTAATAAACCCTCTGTAATCAGATAAAGAACTCTACTTACGGCATTTCTTGACAGTAGTTATAAGTTCCTATTATTAACTGCTAGGTTTTGAGTCCTGGCCACTATGTAGGATCTGTACTGCTTTATATTTTAGCTTTGTATTATTGTACTGAACTTTTCAATGACCTGGGAATAAAATTGTAAAAATTTAATTCTGTAACTTAATATTAAAAAATATTTTAAAATTAATTATTTTTAATTATTAGAAGTACATTGTTCAGAAATGTTCGGTTTATATATATTATGATAATATAATATTTAAGTTATGAAATCAGGAGGTTCACACTGCTGCACCTGCTTGCAACACCACCAACATTTCTACCATTATATTCCAGCACAATAGCTGCGAGATATAGTGATCCAAAGCGTTGACCACTGCAGTTTGATATAATGAATCCTTTGCAACCCTATGAAACCGCGTCCAAGGTCTCGCAATGGTAAATTCACACGACTTTAACAGGTTTGTCACATCACAAATCTTTGGTGCAAGCTGGCCTTTAGAAGGAACAATTAGAACTGTCATTGTTCAACTCATGGCTGTTGAACTTGTGTTAGTGTTTGCATTTCCAAAGCCCTCAGTCTATGCTGCTCATTCTGAATGGTTTGTGAAGAGACACACTGCATTGCTGACTCTGGGTTTTTGTGGCCATTCTCATGTGGTGAGTTAATTCTAGCTGAGTGTGAATACATTCACTTTTTCACTCCTTGTTGAAGTAGGCAAGACTGTCAATGGTGAATATCCCTCTTGGAATGATTTACCTTATAGTAGCTGATTGAAATTCTTGCTTTATAACCTTTTAATCTAGAATGTTCCTTGTTCAGTTCAATCATAAATGACCATGAAACTAATGTGTAAATATAGTGTGGTTTTTTTCCCCCCGGCTGAGGCTATGAGAGTGATGTCAAATGTGTTCAGCACATTGAGCATTTTTAGTTTATTGAAAACAGCACTTCATCGTTGACACTGTTTTAAGGGTATAAAATCTTGTGGAGTTGACATTAAGACCTGGAAAGCAGGATGTATTTATTTTATTTTTTTTTTTGATTTGCCAAAGTATCTTGAATCTTTACATTTCTAAGTTCTAAATTGTCTAATTTGTTGTTTAAAATCTTGAATTGGGAAAGCATGAGCTCTAGAAAGAAAAGTTACAATCCTTTTCTATTGGAGCCAACTTGGCAAAGTGTTTACTGAACCTTAGGTAAAGCTTTAATTCATTCTCTTTAAAAGGTACCATCTTCCTAAAAGAGTACCGGTATTGGTCATCCGTTCAGCATAACTTGTGCGTAATGTAATATGTTTAAGCGATACAGAGCCAATTTTAACATAAATGACCATAAAAAGCTCTATACTGGGTAATTTTATCCTGTGGATTACTCGTGGGGGCTGAACCAATGCCAAACAACCACCGAAAGTGACATGAACTCATTGGGCGGGTTGTCTAGCACTAGTAAACAAGCGGCATTTTAGGTGACAAAACTTTCCTCATACTAAAGGCTCTTACCTTTGAATGGATCCTTTTGGCGAGGCACTGCTCCTGTCCATTGTCATCCTTTGACTTTTTTTTTTTAAAAGAAATTCCGAAGGAACAGCGCTCAGTTTTAGAAGTAATTATGCCTGGAGGTCACGCCGACAGCAGGTCGGCTTGAAGTGGTCTTTGCAGACTACTGAATTGCGTCTGAAAAGAAAGGTTTTCAGAGTACGGCCTGTGCCAATGTCATGTTATGTTTTCCGAGATTTCTGCGCTTGTTGTTTGTGCAGCCGTATGCTTTGCACGCCGCCATTTTCCTGCCGACACAGCTCAGCACTGACCGATAATGTGTTATCTTAGACTGGTGTCTGCTGTACGCAGCCCAGCCAATGGGACAAAACAACGAGTTCATGTCACTATTAGGGCTGGAACAGCCCATGAAGAAGGCAACATGTCGCTGCACATGTAGTGTAGCAGTGTGGCAGTACTCGCACGTACTTGACAAGAAGCAAGGACCGGCGTTGCCTGATGGAACCACTGATGTCATACGTGATCATTTTAAAGAGCTAGTAATATAAATTCACCATAGATACCCTATAAGCACAATGTTGTAAGTATGAAACTGATGCTGTCGGTTATTTCTGTATATTGACTGAGATGTCAATGTGTAATACAGCGCTGGAATGTCGAAATGCACGGTATACTGGTATTAGCCACATCATTCATAATTAGATGTTCATCATAGCAATATCATTACATAAGAGTATCAGCAATATGATCACAATGTTGAAAGTCTTAGACTGAACATTTTATTACGGGTTTCAGAGGAATAATGTTGCCAAATGCACAACACATTTGTAAAAGTGTGGTACGTTATCAGTGACCTCATCGACATAAACACATTCATCTTGCACATCCACATTATATTTAAATCCGTATTCTCGGTCAGAGGCTAGAAAAATTAGCTGTTTTTAACCCGGTTTTGTAAATTGATACCTACTACTAACACAAGGTTTGTGAAGATGGCCCATAATGTAGCGATATTGTTCATTAAAATGTCTTTAAATTGTTATTTACTTTACTTTTTTAATTAAAAATGACTTTCAGATGCCAAGAAATAGTTCTTTGCATTTTATTTCTATTTTTTTTTTTCTGCCAGTTATCTATTTATCATTTGCCATTCTTTTATCCTTTGCTTACAACGTGCAATGAATTCTATCCTTATTTTAAGTCTTGCATATAAATCAGAATGGTGCTCGTCTGCAATCATGAACCTCCCTCTTTGTCCCAACGGAGCTTAGCAGTGTCTAAGGATTCTGCGTACACCTGCTACCCAATAAAGCCAGGCCTACAGAGAATACATAAAAACTGCAGCCGGCCCCCTGGGCTAGTAAGACCAATTGTGTCCGCTCACAGAAGAGTTGGCTGTATGTCCATATCCATGATGTCATTTTGCCCCGAAACAGACTTTCACAGTTTTATTAAACATTTACATAATTTTTTAATCAGTCAAATTCACCAAGATTGAGTACTGGAATGAGAGAAAGATAGTTTGTGTGTGTTATGATATGCAAAGGGACTCAGTTGTAGAGATTATGGTGCAGGTGGTTGGTGCCACTTGAACGACATGCCAGATTGTACTGGATAAATAGCAGGTCTCTGGGGCCGTATTGTATTACCTTGTTTGTAACAAGGTAATCGGACTCGGTGCACTCTCAGCTTCTCTCTCTCCCAGTACACTGGTATCAAGCATCATTAGGGCTTTGTGTATGTGGAGAATGTCCTTCTGATGGACCAGCCAGTGCCACATAAATGGTTGACTTGGGGGATTGAAAACTCACTTAGCCTGGGTCTTTATCCTAAAGCCCTTGTATCACCTGTTCTACTGCTCTAACCTCTGTTAAATTGCATGCATTCGTTTTGAGTGTAGATATGTATTCGTAGCTTTAATTGGTAAGTTATGCAACACAAATGAATTAATGGCACAACCTTGAAGTCAGGCATGAAACTGTTTCTGCCTCCCACCTAGCCATTTAATCTCTTTGAGCCATGAGCAGCATAACTGGCTGCAGAGGCCCTTCTGTCGAGGAAAATAGTCTCTGTACACCTGGAGATTTTTAGACCATGGGTGGCTATGCTGTACGTCCTCTGTGTATCTACCATATTCAATCAGGCCATGCAAGGTGCTTGTCATTCATTCAAGCTGTAGCAGTTCAGTAGACATTAAGCTGCATCACACTGTATATAGAATGTATATACACTGATCAGCCATAACAGTAAAAAAACGCATTATGACCGCTAACAGGTGGAAGGAATAACATTGATTAGTACTAAATACGACACATGTCCACTATCTATGGGTTAATATACATTATTATTCATTCAAAAATATATTCTAATTTCTGATTGGTGTAAAGCAAATTGTTAGTATTCTTTTACCAGCCATTATTGACATCAGATAAGTTGAATGATTACTACATGATTGGCACTCGCCAATGTTCCACCTCATAGATATTATATCAGATAGATGGGCTATGACCCGTGGCATATGGCTACACCTGTCCACTATCTTGGTTAGTTAGAACAATTTACAGCAAAGCCCTGAGCTGTCAAAACTTCTTTTTATTTTCTCACTCTTTATGCTCTTGTTAGCCATATCTGAGAGTGAGTAGCAGAGACCAAGATGTCAGTGCAAAGTTCATCAATAGCTCTGTCAATAGGGTGTAGCCTATCTATGTTGTGTTATTTATGATCCGATTCTCCCCCACCTCCCAGAGAATCCTAGCAAGAAAATGGCTGTCCGCTCTTAAGACACTCCTCACAATAATCCAATAAAGTCACATTCGGTGGAGGAAAAAATATCTAATTCTTGAGAATGGAAAAAAAACCCCACTAATTCCATATTTTTGTAATCAGAAACAGTGTTAGCAGGGAATAGCATGTAGCACTTCTGGCTGACTCGCACTGACTACGATGCTAAAATATTTTAAATAAATAATGAATAATTGAATAATTCTCCATATCATACTTCTCGTCATTCAATAATTGCTTATTATCCTGAGTGGATAACGCCTGAATCAAAATGACACTCGAAGGTTATTACGGTAAACTGGAGCAGTACAGTGTAGTACAATATAGTTTATACTAAAACTTATACTAAACGCTCTTTTTGCTGTTCTCAATGTTCCTTCTCTGGAACTATTCAGTGGCATTCACTGAGCCTGAGGAGAATAATTGTTAATTATGTCTTTACAGTATACATCAGAATGGTATATAGGGTATATAGTGGTAAGTACCTTCCAAAGGTGGTCCAAGGAAGGACAACCAATGAACTGGCAAGAGTGTCATAGGTGCTCAAGACTGTTGTGAGTTCGGAGCGAATCCCACAGAATAGCTTCTGTATCACTTCTGAAACTGATAATGCTGGCTATGATAGAAATGTGCCAGAACACAGTTTTCTATGTATGGGCTGCCTAACTGCAGACCAGTAAGGTGGTGGTAAAGTTATGACTGATCTGTACATGATAGGACATGTGATTCATCTTAAATTGTATATATACAAACAGACGTATGACTATTTCAGTTACATTTAAAGAGATTATGGTTCAGTACAAACATTTTGCACATGATGATGGGTTTTTTCTGTAAAGCCCAACCTTAATGGTGGAAGCCTTCTAGGTTGGTAAATTGCAGTGCTTATGAATAGTTTTAAAACCTTTGCAGGGGAAGGTGCATGTGTGTGAATTATCTACTAGAGATACACAGATCATGATAAGAGAACTTTTTATAAGAGTGGTTCCCAAAATGTGTTCTGTAAAGTATAGCCAGTTTTTTTTTTTTTTTTTTTTAACTACTCGTATTCAATTTTATTGTTTATGTTCATGGGTTTTAGTCTAAAAAGTTTAGCCTAAAATATGTAGGAGAATTTTAATAAAGATATGTTCTGTTGGTGCAAAGATCAGAAATGCAAAAGATTTAAAACATGTAAATATCCAAAAATAGTTAGAATAAAGTACCTAATATTCAAATAGTTGAAGTTTACAAAATGAATGCTACACCCTCATACAAAAAAAGGTGCGTCCCCATTATTCATAAAACACTATATTAGCATGCTGTATTGCGTATGCTAGATCTGTTTAAAAGAAATATTACTGTGCAGGCTAAAATGATGACTTCAAATGAGAGAGAGAGAGAGAGAGAGAGAGAGAGAGAGAGAGAGAGAGAGAGAGAGAGAGAGAGAGAGAGAGAGAGAG
>JBCNYH010000012.1:36733405-36745998 GCA_039654325.1 Tandanus tandanus
TATTTTTTTTTTTTTTTTTTTTTTTTATAAATATATATATATATATATAGATTTTGTCTTCCAGTTATGCTCTGGCTGATGAAGCATACCGGTCTCTTCGGGATCAAGATAAGGACCAGTGCATCCTCATAACAGGAGAAAGTGGTGCAGGGAAGACTGGTAAGGCTGATGTGAGCCCTGATGGATTGGATGTTTAATGGATAATGGATGGATAATTTTATTTTATTTTATATATTTTTTGATGTACCAAGACTTGACCTTTTGTGTAGCCTAACAGGATATGGTTAAAAGGTGGTGCTTTTGCACTGCATTTTTCAATAGATCATCATATGGTTTATTTAAGCTTGTTGTACAATTGCATATCCACTAATCAGCCATAAGATTAATACCAGCTGACTGTTCTGTGCCAATGCACTGTGTCTGACACCTTTATATCTTAGCCAGCATTACCATCATCTTTATTGACAGACTAGAATTGTCCATTAGAAAGACACACAAAACACTTAGGGAAAGAGAGAGAGAGAGAGAAACATAAAAACATTTCAGTGGAATCTGATCAGACGTATTAGCCTTCACTCCTCATGTGCATCAATGATCCTTGGGCACCAATGACACTCTGCCAGTTTAATGGTTGTCTTTTCTTGGACTATCTTTGGTAGTTACTTACCACTGCATACCAGGAACACCCAACAAGACCTGCCTTTTTGGAGATGAATAGACCCAGTTGTTTTGTCATCACAATGTTGCCCTTATCAAAGTCACTCAGACTCAGCTTTTTTTTCTGCTGCCAACACGTCAACTTCAAAAACTGACTCTTTAAATTCCGTCTAATACATCCCACTTCTTGACAGATGTCACTATAACAAGATAATCAATGCTATTCATGTCACCTGTCAGTGGCCATGTTATGGCTGATCAGTGTGTGAACAATACACGAGTTGCTTGGTAGATATTTCTTTAAAGTATACTGGGATTTTGTGTAAATCTATTATGATGAAGAAGAATTGGATATTTATATCCTTTGCAATTTCTTTGTACATGATTTTGTACTGATTTGAAGTCAGATAAAGAAGCATACATGTGTGCCAGGTCTAGTCTGGCATCAATCAGAAAAAGTTATGAGTCATTCTTCAGAATGGGTTTCACTTTTAGCCTCCACGTAATTTTCACACATGGTGTCTGTTTGTGTTTACAATGCCTTGTTTTTCACAAGTCATAAACTAACTGTTTTTACAAACTAATGATAGTTCTACTGTAATATAGGTCACTCCAGTACAGGGTCTTCAAACGCATTGTACTTGTTGTACTACAGTGAGATGATTTCGGTTGCCCTGTGATGTAGTGGTCTGTCTGGTCCCTAGCACAGCCTTAAAGAGTCAATGAGGTTATCCTGATGCTCCACATTAGCCTGTCACTCCCAACACTTGCTCAGCTGAGCTTTGCTTGGGCTTGCGAGAGAGCTCTAGAGAATTATGTCAGCATTTTACAGTGCTTTTTCCCATGACTGGTCACAAATAGATTTTAATTCGATATGTTACTGAACCAGGAATGCTGCTGGAAAATCAAGGAAACAGTTTTGTCCACCCAACTTACTGTTTTGCATGAACCTTCAACTTGATTTAGTAGGTTTAGGATATACAGATAGTCCAGTGAGCAAGCATTGAGATGATTTGGGATTTTTGTAATCATTCGTGAAGTTTAAAGGCTGATGAAACATAATGTTTAAAATCTGATTACTGAAATTAGTGGAATTGCAGTGTTCTTGTTTTCTAATTTGCTCTGATGAACTTTGTTCTTCACAATTTAGTACAATTTGAATTCCATTGAAATAATTATCTCCTTTGAATTAACATTTGGGGCCAGGGATCGTGGTTCAGTGGTTGGCACTATCACCTCACATCAAGAAGGTTCTAGGTTCGTGATATGATGACAACCTGTGGCCTTTCTGTGTGGACAGTGCAACGACGTTAACTGGCAACTCCAAGTTACCCATAGGTGTGAATGGCTGGTTGTTGCTGTGGTTGGCTCCGGCTTCCCTGCGACCCTGATGGATAAGCAATAGAGATAAAGAATGGATAAATTTAATATTTAACAATTATTTAAAATAAATGCTGTTTGACAGATATAAGCTTATGTTCCATTGTTTTGCTGGCCTTTTTTATATTTAGCAATTTTCAAGCAGCATGATTGCTGTCACATTTACCTCCATTGAGCTATTATTGTACCATTGTTGTTTCAAATAAGAACAGACAGAAGTGCTTATATGGACATCATCCCAGTTCATGTCCACAAAAATTTCTCATGCTGGATCTTTTATCAATTCATCAAAGTCTGTCATAAGCTCAAGCAGAGCACAATATAGAAATGGGGAGTAAATTACATGGCATACTGGATTAATTATATGAAAGTCTTGTTGAACACTATATCTGGGATTTGGCCCTGGACCACTTTACTGATTGTCATTTCATTAGTATGATATTAAATGCAGGCTAAACAGGATTAACTTGAAATTTGTGAGGAGAGAAATTGTGTGTTTATAGTGGATCGGGGTGGGGTGGGAAAGCTGAGCTGACTGAAATGATGTAAGGGGGATTTTGGGGTGCAGCTTTGTCACATCTGGAAGAGTATAACCTCTGACCTCTCTTGTTGTACTATGTCTCCCAGAGGCCAGCAAGCTGGTGATGTCATATGTGGCTGCGGTGTGTGGAAAGGGCCAGGAGGTGAACAAGGTGAAAGAACAACTGCTGCAATCCAATCCAGTACTAGAAGGTATGTATAAAACTGTGTTACCTTCATCAAATCATCATCTATTTCTCCATCTTTATGTATAATGCGTCTTATCAGTTATTTTTCCCCCATGTTAAAATGAATATACAGTGAAACCTATCTAAAAGACCAGGGTGTCTGCGATTATATACTTTTGCCACAATTTTAATGGACAGATTCTATAGCATGATTGTACAAAAATAAGTGTATGGTATATTTAACAATGTTTAACTATTAATTTAAGCTTTTCAGCTTTGGCATGCAATTTTAAACTCTGGTAGTTTTGGATAACACAGATGGTAATCAGAGTTAATACTCCGGCAAATTAAAAAATATTATACATAATGAATTTAAAGCATATGATCCTTCAGGTTGTATTTGAACTGTTTTTAGCCCATCAAACAATGACTAAGTGCTAAAAGTATCTCTCAACCTTGAGCAGCAATGAAAGGTATCAGACTATCAGGAAATTCACCCTATAAAATGGAGATTTGATACACACATAAATAAAATGTCTAAATAAAAAAATAAGATGTTCTACTAGTTGCGCATTTATGTTCAGTTGGTTTCCACAAAGGCACGTTATCTAGCTCACAGAACAAGAAATTGAACTTGTACTGAAATCTCACCGCTAACCGAGCAATCAGTTCAGAACCATACCTCTAGTTTTTTTTTGTTTGTTTTTTTTTGACACATTTGAAAACTGGGGTGCTAAGACAATCTTGCCCCTGTTTTTTTCTTAGTATTGACCCTCTTTCAGCTGTTCGCCTTGACTGTTAATGGAGCACAAAGCTTTCTGCTGCCTGAACACAGACAGGAATGTGTGTTTTTAATATGGGGCCATGGACAGGAAATGCCCATGAGCAGTGAAGTGCCCAGCCGTGTTCCACATCTGTGAGAGTTTAGCTGCTGGCTGTAATGATCTCCACTCCTGAGGCTCAGCAGACTTCCTGCCCCATGGCCTCACTCCTGTACTTGCTCTTTGCAGCCCGTATTGAAGTGATGTACTGCAATGTCCAAAAACAGATTACTTCCAATTTTAACCCACAGGCTCCTCTCAATCATGCTTGTGAAGTTTAAACAGAGGCTGTAAGGTCTCCCGAGGCCTTAAACAGTTAAAATGTAAAAACTAAATAAGAAAATACGTATCTTATTATGTAGATCACAACCAGTACGGAAATTTACTACACTTTGTCACTAATATGGTATGTGTTTTCCCTTTCTAGCATTTGGGAATGCCAAGACCGTGAGGAATGACAACTCCTCTCGATTTGTGAGTATTTGTCTATCTGCCTATCTGGTTTCTGGCAGTGTGCTCGGTGCCTGGATCACTCTACTAAATGACTTTCATTTACATAAGATTAAGCTCATGTAGAGTGTTGATTTTTAGTAACAAACCCTGCCAAAACAGCTCTAAATGTTTTTGTGGCTGTTCATTTATTTTATAAAGACTTCAAAATGCCACTGACATCAACCATCATTTTTTTTCATGAATTCTTTTGCCCATAGACTGACATTTGATCATTTCTGGCACTGCTGTTTTCACATAGGTACTATTGTTTATATTCTGATAGGGTTCTAAAAAAAACAGTAATTGTAACTTTCCAAAAAGCTACATGAATATGTATAAATGCATCAGCATTCACTGTGTGTATCCTGAGATGCTCCTTAGTTTTGAAGCCATGCACAAAACAGCTTGTGCTGAAAAAGATTATCAGAGAGAGAGAGAGAGAGAGAGAGAGCTTAATGGTGCTTTTCCTTTCCACTGTATAAGTATTATGTAATGGTTTATGGCTGAGCGATTGCTGAGAGAACATTTCAGTAATATAATTGAAATATATCAAAAACCTACCTAATAACTATAGTTGTTGATAATTGCGAGTAAATAAATATATGAATCAATTCCATAAGGTGGCAACCCATGGTCGTGTATTATCAGTAATGTTCTGTGTTGTATCAGTTAATTTTAGCATTCATAATGCCACAGCGTGTAAATGCTTTTACAAGGACCAATCAGAGGGGGAAAAAAACATTACATTTAAGCATGTAGATCTGAAGGGACATGGAATTGTGCAGGAGTGTTCTCACGCTCACTACAAGCTTTAAGGGGGGGAGGGGGTGTCTGCGGGCTGCTTTCAGATTCCTTCTTGATGTCATCGTATGATTCCAGATTTCTTGAATTACTCCAGAGCTCTAGAGTCACTACATGTCCTGTGCAAGAACTTCGCAAGCCCACTCGCTACTGCTGTCAGACCTTTCTACTCGTTCTATAGTGGGTCATCTGCTGCACACTGAGGGGGAAAAGCAATTAGTTACTTCCCATGGCTGGCAGAACGTTTTATTGAATTTGGCTACAGTTATTACAGCAGTAGCTTTGAAAAGCCATTGGCTGGGGAGTAAAAAAAAAGAGGGATTGAAAGACCCTTCCAGACCGGAGGCTTGCTTTTATTGTTCAGTTTTAAGTTCGAATAGAAAGCAGTTTAACCTTCACATTTTCTTCAGTGGTAGTTCAGTACTCCAGCTGAAGTGTATAGTCTGCTTTATGAATAAGCCTGACTAAGAGATTGGGGTGGGTGGAGAAAGTATTTCTATTACTTGAAATCATTTCTAGCTCTTATAAAAGGCTTGTGCTTTTAATTCGATTCACACTTGCTAGCTCTTTTCTGCTTTTTTCCTTTATTCTGCCATTAAAAGCCACTGTGGAGATGCACGGACTTTCATGTTCAGCCTGCTACTAAGCAGTTTTAAAGGCCTTGGTGCAATCTCATCACAAGGATGGGACACACTGGTCCTTCGTATCTTATTTTGACTGTTAAAAGCTAAGATAGAGGCTAGGTTAAAGATGTCACCCTTCATTTCAATTGATTTGTAGCTCCTTATTGTTTTATGTATATATTTCCTTCTCTATCCATAGGGGAAGTACATGGACATTGAGTTTGACTTCAAAGGGGATCCATTGGGCGGTGTCATCAGTAATTGTGAGTATAATTACAGGATCAATACTGGGTTGACCCATTAAACAGTACCTTACTGAGGCTCAGTGTCTATTACAGAAGCTGTGCTGCCTCTCAGATCCAGCTGTGTGGTCACAGTGATGGCTTGCAGCAAACAGCAGTGGAGCTCTGCCCTGCTGCAAACCAACCAAACTGTGTTCTCCTGCAGTTGTGCTAGTGGGTTGGGACACAGACAAATACAGGGTGTGCTTGAAAAAGCTTGAGCTTAGATTAGCCTTTACTGCACTTCTTACTGTGTTTGACACTTTCGCGTTCCCAGATCTGCCATGGATACAGTATCCACACAGCAATTCTGCATGCCACCATTTGCTCCACTGTTGTGTGTGAAGGCACTATAAATTCCTTGTGACTGTCCACTAAAAGCCAAAATAAAAGGGAAGATTTAAAGTCTGCACCTTAACTCCTCTGCCCAAATGGTGGTGTATTTGTCGAAGCACACTGTTGCGTGTTCTTCTTTCTTCTAATTCATGACTAATGAAATCAGTAGTGCCCCGATATTTTGAAATCTGGATTGTGTTGGAGTCACGGAGTTGTTCATGTGGCATGTCGTTGTCCATGTGAGGCAGGAACAGGGCATGAATAAGATCAGTAAAGCAGTGTTTGTGTTTTTCCAGTGAAAGTTCACAGGCACTGCCACATTTTCTCTTGTTCTTTCTCTACTTTCTGCCTCTTCTTTTTATATCTGTTCTTCTGGTTCATCAGGTCTTCTTAATTTTTTACAACACTTTTTAGTGTTTTGACTCTATTAACACACCCAGGGACAGGCACTTAAAAATAAACAATACTTGCTCATTACTGATTAACATTAAGAATAAGTAAGATTAGCAGTCTTTTTGTTTGCAGTTTTGTGATTAGATAGCTTAGGACTAAAGTAAGAATTGCTGCAAATGTTACTTTAACTTCAAGTAAGTGTGTTTTTGGTGTATATTCCCCCTGAAAAGCACAAAAGGTGAAAGTAGTCTTTTCCATTGCTCTTTTCTCTCTCCAGTTTCTGTGTGAATCATCTGTAAAGTGAAAGTGAGAAAAGCTTCATGAGTTTTGGTTTATAGTTTAGACTTGAGAAGTGGACTTTAATAGACTAGCAATATTATTGACGAGATTTTGCCCTTACTGGCATGGGTTAAAATAATTCAACAGATCTCTTTCCTCTCAGCACTACTGCTTAGTGTTTATTACTGTATTAATTATCTCTCTCTAAGTTATGTGTAAATATATACAAATTAAGTCCATAATTAAAACAGTACAGGTATTTTTTTTTTTTTTTTTTTTTTTTAAATGCAGTTTCAATTGCGAAATGTAGCAAATAAATAAATTCAATTATTGTAAATTTCAAGTACAGAAACCGGACATAAGTAAACAGACACCCAAAATTTCAGAATGAATATTTGCTGGTCGAAGGAGAGGCTTGCGTCTTGCTGCTCGGCCATAATAGGCTATTTGATGAAGATAACATGTAACAGGTTTTGAGCTGGTTTGGATGTCTTCTGCAATGCCTGGTCGTGGATCTGTGGTGGTCTTACCTTTACTGTGAACTTTTTACCATTGACAGAGGAATATTCATACGATCATTTGTAGCTGGCTTCTTCGACCAGCAAATATTCATTCTGAAATTTTGGGTGTCTATTTACTTATGTCCAGTCTCTGGGTAATTTACAGGACAAATCAGCATGATACAGTATAACACAATTATATTAAGATACCTTAATATCATTATCCTATAATATCAGTGGGGCAGTGGTGACTCAGTGGTTAGGGCACTGGCTTACTGATCTGAAGGTTGGGGTTCAAGCCCCAGTACCACCAAGCTGCCACTGTTGGGCCCTTGAGCGAGGCCCTTAACCTTCAACTGCTCAGTTGTAAATGATAAATGTAAGTTGCTCTGGATAAGTGCATCTGCAAAATGCTGTGTATATATAAATACCTTGAGTGATTTTCTTTAGTGGAGTTCAGTCAAAATTCAGATTTGAATAAAAATGTTGATTAATGGAATCCCATTTCTATGTATGTGCCTTCAGTCAAATGCAACTCTCGGCAACTCTGTTCTCATCAAGCTCTCTTAGCAGATTTTTTTCCAGGGTTGCCAGGCTTTTTCCTTAACCCTCCAGAGCACCTGGTATTCCCAGGAAGTCTCCCATCCAAGTACTAACCAGGTCCGACCCTGCTTAGCTTCTGAGATTAGACAGTATCAGGACTACACAGGGTGACTGGAGGGTCTCCGAGTAGACACAATTGAATACCTTATGATCATACTATTGGTTCTAATCGTACGTGCAGTTGGTGTGTAGTGAGGAATGCTTCCCACCCTTCCAGACAAAGCTGTTCTGTGAGATTTTCTGTTCCAGCACAAACACAATGGACAATGAGACGCTGCATGCAATGAGACACGAGCATGCAACTATTTGTCCCTCCTGGCAACAAACACCTTGTTCTCTTCTTCCTGTGTTCTTCAGATCTCAAATATTCTTTGATGATTGTGACCTTATTAAATATTCATCTGGCCCATGAAATGAGAAAAAATGTATTTTTTGCCAAACCGCTTAATCCTGCTAGGGCCTCAGCCAACTCTGGGTGAAGGCGGAGTATACCCTGAACAGCTCGACAACCTATTGCAGGGCCAACACACACAACCATACACACACTCACACCTAGGGGCAATTTGGAACAGCCAATTAGCCAAATGTGCATGTCTTTGGACTGTGGGAGGAAACCAAGTTCCGGGAGGAGACCCACACAGGCACAGGGAGAACGTGCAAACTCCACACAGAAACACCATTGCTGAGAATGAACTCAAACCCAGGACCTTCTTTGTGCTTACCAATATGTTCTCATGCTTTCTTTTCGCAGATCTTTTGGAGAAATCTCGTGTTGTCAAGCAGCCAAGGGGAGAGAGAAACTTCCACATCTTTTACCAGCTGTTATCTGGAGCATCAGATGAAACACTCAGTAAGAGACAGCAAGCACTTACATGCTCTGTCCTTAGGCTTGTTACATACAGCTTTACACATCACCACTATTCTTATACATGGGGTTATGCAGAGCTGAGGTAAGAGAAGTTTTGTTTTTGGGGGTTTTTTAAAGAGGGGGGGGGGGGGGAATCCTGAGTAACTGGGCCAACAACTCTTTTTCTCCCTTGTTTTCCTGGACCCTTTCCATTGTTGACATGCTTAGTGTAAGAGAACAATGTACTAGGCTTTAATTTCAGACATCAAATAGCTGAAGGAGCCTGGGGGCAGTGTGCCTTTGTAATCCTAGCTGACCATATGCATGTTTGTGGGCTATTTTATATTAGAATTGAAAGGGAATTGTGTGTCACACCGTAATGGAAAATTTGGGAGTTCAGGGCTGATTTAAACTGCCTCTAAAATACATATCATGCTCTGTTGTATTTCCCCAGAAAAACTAAAGTTGGACCGAGACTTCAGCACATATAATTACCTAAGTCTTGATTCTGCCACAGTCAATGGACTTGATGATGCTGCAAATTTCAGGACAGTTAGGGTGAGTTATTTAGTCATATTTTCATACACACAATTCCATAATCACACTAGACCTAGACCATTAACAACTTGTCTAACCCCAATAACTTTTACTACTTAATAGGGACATAGAGGACGATCCAAAGTACAGACAGTAACAGCCAAAATTAAACAGTTTTCAAATTGCACTAGTTTCAACCACAAGGGTGTTCCGTTCTAATAACACGTAAAGAAACCCGATAAAAAAGAGGTACCTTCTAGTAGTTGTTATGTGGTTTTGCCATAGGATGATTTTGCGGCTTCCTTTCCTGCTGAAAACAAGTGCTGCAAGCTGGGTGTGGAATGGCTACGGCCAGTATTAATCAGTTAATATCTGATTTCAAAAGGTGGAATAACAGCTGTCCTAGAATGAATCATTAGGTCAAAAAAAGGATTTTTACTCTGAGAAAATAAAGATATTCCATTCTAAGATCATGTGCTGTTTTGAATGCTAGTAGAACATAATCATGAAATGTAAATTACTTGAACAAATATCAGAAATCAGCTTTAATGCAAAATAAATATAAATATTCATTCATTCATTTTCTAAGCTACTTAATCCTAATTAGGGTTGCGGGGAGGCTGGAGCCTATCTCAGCCGACTCTGGGCGAAGGCGGGGTACATCCTGAACAGCTCGCCAGACCATTGCAGGGCTAACACATATACAACCATTTACTCTCACACATAGGGGCGATTTGGAACAGCCAATTAGCCTACTGTGCATGTTTTTGGACTGTGGGAGGAAACTGGAGTACCCAGAGGAAACCACACAAGCACGGGGAGAGCATGCAAACCCCACACAGAAACACCCTGAGCCCGGGAATCGAACCCAGGCCTTCTTGCTGTGAGGCGGACGTGCTAACCACTGCACCACTGTATATAAAATGCATTTTATCAGAGCAGTTGCTGTTACTAGATGCACTTTCCTAATTTAATAAATTCAAATAAAAGCTCTGTACTCTCCTTCCCCTTTCTCCCGTACATACAATAATATGTGATATCTTGGCAAGATTACATTTCACCATTAAAAAAAACTAAAAATTACACTGTTCTTGTTTATCATGTTCTGTGCGGCAATGACCATTCGATATCTGCATCCAGCACAACTGATTTGAATCAGTGACTGCAGCAGACAATGCTCTGTAGTCCTCCTGAACAGTAGTTCTAAGCCCAGCTCTGGTCTGCATTTAGAAAACCATAGATCATTTCTGCACTCTGAATTGATGTCTCTTTGCCTTGTGATACAAAATCATACCCAAATAATCAGAGAATACTTGCCTTTTGTGCTGTGTTATTTATTAAGATTGTTGCATCTTCAGGAAATTAGGGAAAAGCCTTGGGAGATCTTTGAAGGGGAGGTTGGTTTGTATAACTCTCAGATCTACCAAAGCAATTGTAAATTAGTTTTTGGTAAGATGTACAGAATACTACGCACACTTTAAAAACTTTGTTTTACATGTTCTGTCTTGTTTCACATTCTGACACAAAGATAAGGTGATATTTACTGAAGGCCTGCTCTATGGTTATTGTGACATGCTAATCCTTATCTTGTAAGTTAGGATGTCATTAGTGGATAGTCAAAGCTCTGTACAAATCTGCTGTTTACTGTTAAAATCCCCTCCACATGGATCTTTGCTTGTGCATTTGGTTTTGAAGGGGATCAGACTAAACGTGCTGTAGTAATGCTTGCATTAGGATAAAATAAACATAAAGTTCCTAACTTATTAATTTAAATGGCTTCTCCTTCATGAAAATCTTCCACATACCTAACTGAGGGTCTACTCCTTAGCATGACTTTCCAGATTTCCTACAGCATCCTTTTCCTACGTATCACCATTTTCTATAACCGCACAAGTGGTTATGTATAATGACAACAATATCTAGCGTAGTCATGATTATGTATATTTTTTAACCTAGCAACTCTTTGTATGTTACTGCTGTCCATCAACGCTACTCGATGGCTCCTAGCAAATCTCTTACCTGAGCTGTAGTGACTGGGGAATGTTCGCTTCTCTTATTCAGAATGCCATGCAGATTGTGGGTTTCATGGAGGATGAGGTGCAGTTAGTGCTGGAGCTGGTGGCTGCTGTGCTTAAGCTTGGCAACATAGAGTTCAAGCCAGAGTCCCGTGTCAATGGCTTCGATGAGAGCCGGGTTAAAGACAAGAACGGTGAGAATTTTACTTCGATTTCTTTTTTATTATTATTTCTTTCTTTCTTTTTTGTGCGGATGGGTTAATGCAAACTTCAGTTGGGACAAAAAGTTAGATAAATCTATTAACTTAAAGGAAATCAAGCATAGTAGATTTGAGGTAACTGGATCCCTGTGTAATTCATTATGTCTGTTGGTACACCTGGGTTAAACTCTACTGCCATCTATTGATATTTGCATTAAATGTGTTAGAAAACCTAATTTGTATTAAAGAGTATTTAATTGAATATTTAATTAAACTCGTAAAGCTGATTTTGCAAGCCATAATACTGTAAATATTTGAGCAGATGTGTGAAGAGTAATGCATGTTCTCATGGCTCAAACAAATGTACATTAGCTTTTTTTTTAATTAAGTGCCTGTATGGACTTATTTGTTGTATATTGTAAGGAAAGCATATTTACAGTTCTTCTTGCACCCGATATCAAAAGATTGACTTATAAAGTTTGTGTGTGTGGTGGTGGTGGTGGTGGGTCATGAGGGGATCTATGGGAATCACCATACTTGTTCTGACTGGTTATAAGGCCATTTTTTAAATATGTTATAGAAAATAAAATATAATACAAAAATTATAAAATACTCATTCAATTAAATATAACCTCTAATGTATGGGAATTATTCAGCATCAGAAAATAGTTTTCTTTTACATACAGAATGCTTAGCCTTTCTTGTGTGTGTGTGTGTGTGTGTGTGTGTGTGTGTGTGTGTGTGTGTGTGTGTGTTTTGTCTCAGATCTGAAGGAGATGTGTGAGCTGTTGGGCATTGATCAGTCAGTGCTGGAACGAGCCTTCAGTTTTCGCACAGTGGAAGCTAAGATGGATAAAGTGTCAACAACACTTAACGTTGCTCAGGTTGGATTACCTCACTCACCTCTCTTTCCAAACTACCTCTATTCCCTATTCCTTCTTTATATTTGCTAGCAGTTACATGTTTTTACATGTTATCCATCCAAACAGCTATACAGACAGTACAGTAGTGAAATCATTATTTTAAATATTGTGTCTTGAAATATGGAACCACCCTTCTTGAGAGGGGCTGGACCTTATTTTATTCTGGAGTTGCTCATGGGGAGAGGCGGCGAGCCGGTG
>JBCNYH010000012.1:36750174-36769430 GCA_039654325.1 Tandanus tandanus
TATATATATTAGTACATTGTATCACAGCAATGAGATGGAAGAGAAGCAGCTAATAGTGAATCATGTTTAATTTTATTACAGGGTATTGAATGGACCAACATTGAGTACTTTAACAATGCCATCATCTGTGACCTCATTGAAAATGTAAGTCAGGCTGAATTCATTTTAAACAAATACTTTTTTTATTCATGTAGTGTTATATTGACTCTGTTTTTACCACAATTATATATCATACTATTATCCATTCACTCAGTGCTTTTTGGTATATGACATCATTGACTGAGCAAGCTATCTTAAATTTCAGTTGGTTTTTAATCTATTTTATAACCCTCAGAACCAGAATGGGATCCTGGCCATGCTTGATGAGGAGTGTCTGCGGCCCGGGACTGTAACAGATGAAACCTTTTTGGACAAGCTGAACACTGTTTGTGCTGAACATCAGCGCTTTGAGAGCCGCCTGAGCAAAAATTCAAAGTTCCTCACTGACCACAGCCTGCCTCATAACTGCTTTCGCATCCAGCACTATGCTGGCAAGGTCAGATAGCCATAAACACACATGCACAACTGCATTATCTGTGACTTGATGCAAACAGTACCGAAGCTTGCATCATCATCTATTTGACTTGTTGTGTTGAGATGTGAGAAATTTTTGTAAATCTCCATAATTCAGATTTGGTAACTAGTTCACCACACTAGACAAATGGAAATGCTGCACATACTGTGTTATAAACAAAGTGCACACACCTGTATATAATGTAGATGAAGCCCAAACCATGGAAATCTATCTAACGGATTATCATTTCTAATTCCCTGTGTAGGTGTTGTATCGGGTAGAGGGCTTTGTGGACAAAAACAATGACCTGCTGTACAGAGACCTGTCCCAGGCTATGTATAAAGCCAACCACAGCTTGATGAAATTACTTTTCCCAGAGGGCAACCCTGCCAAAGTCAACCTGAAGAGGCCTCCTACAGCTGGATTCCAGTTCAAAGCCTCAGTGAGCACACTCATGAGGAACTTACAGACCAAAAACCCTAACTACATTAGGTAAAAATGACAATAATAAGCACCCCAACACATAAGTGTCTGAGTCAAGACACTTGTTTTAATATCTTGCAGTTATACACAGGCAAAGTTTCAATAACCTTCCTTATACTATTTCCAGATGCATCAAACCCAATGACAAGAAGTCAGCTCATGTCTTCACTGATTCATTGGTGTGCCACCAAGTGCATTACCTGGGCCTGATGGAGAATGTGCGTGTTAGACGGGCAGGATATGCCTTTCGCCAAGCATATGAACCCTGCCTGGAGCGTTACAAGATGCTTTGCAAGCAGACCTGGCCCAGTTGGAAAGGCCCTGCCAGGTGAGACCTCCAGCAAAACACAAGGGAATAGTTTAGATCAACAGTGTTTGTGCAGCTGCTCACTGGCATACAGTTCTCCTGACTTTAACTAAGATATGACAACAGCACTGCTAGGTGTCTCTATTAACTGCAAACTTGCTGTGATTGGATTTTAAAGAGCACTTCAGTTAAGCATACTAATTATCATTAAAACAGTTTTTTTGGGGTTTTCTCATGCTTTGAGACTAAATTCTGTATGGGTATGAGGATGGAAAGAGTTAGTTTCATGAATTAAGGGACAACCCTGGGATTAATGTGGTTGATATACTTGGAGTTTTGTTTGCATGTTTGTAATTAGGAAAGCCATTTCACACCTAGTTACAGTTTCAATGGAGGTTTTGTATAGCTGCCCAACCTTGCAATCAGATATGAAGAAACAGAGCCCACAACAGCACTTCTTATATCATGTGCAGACATCATGATACTATTTCATTGTGTGCATGTCTTAAGAAGCAATAGTTTAGGTGGAGGGTGGGCCTGAAATGACCTTTTAAAGGGATAACAGCGCTCCTGTGTTAGCAAGATTGGGAATCACAATTGCTTAAATCATTTAACTCGTTAGTATTTAAATCAAAACTACAAATTTTGTCCAAACATGTAATGACATTGATTTTTGGGGGTAAATGTGCGACATCCAGCAGGTAGACAGTTACGTCAACATGTCTGACCTGGTTAAACTTTTTATCTCTTGCAACCATTTGACAGTTCTTATCCAGAGTCAGAGCTCTGTAAAACCCAGCTATATCTAGACATGCTGGGGCAGAATCACTGCCAACAGGAATGAGTCATGCTTTATTGAAAAATAAGAACTTTTTGAATCATATCACATGCTAGAATTGCTGAAGAAGTTCTTTATCAGCTGTCTTTGTATGCGGGGCAGATTGTAGTGTTTGCTGGATTTTTCTTTGTCCCGTCATGCAACCATACCCCCAGTTACTTTGTTTTGTCTGTTGCTGATGTTTGTCTGTTACTGTCACTTCTGCTGATATGAATACTTGGGTGAAAATGGTGAAAGAGTGAATCATTGCTTGTGTTAATGCAGGGAAGGTGTGGAGGTCCTCCTTAAAAACTTGGAGGTGCCTAAAGAGGAGTACGCCTACGGGCGCTCCAAGATATTTATTCGGAATCCCAGAACTGTGAGTAGTGACCTTATTAAATTGTCTTCATGGTACTTCTGTATAACTAAAGCTTTATTTGAAATGCATATATGAAATTACAGAAATTAGATAGTTAATAGAAAAACACATACGAGCTATGCTGAAAAAAAGATTAATAAATAAGATTTCTAAGGTAACCGGCTATTATAAAAGCATAAAATTTGTGCTACAGAGTTTTGAACAGCTTTTCAAAAAGGAAATTGTTATTCTCCAAAATCATTATCAGCCCTCCACCAAAAAAGGGTGAGGTTAAACACATGGTTTCACTTATACATTCCTGTTTGCATGGGAAAGCAGACTGTAGTTGTGTATGGCTTTCCTAATGGAACCACAAATTGGGACACCTAGTCTAATTTTTCAAGTTAAATAAAACAAGATCTAAATCATGCCATTAGATAGTCAAAACCATCCCTCAAAATGATACACAGGTTTTAAGGCCTAACTAAAATTGGCAGGCTTTGTAAGTTAGTCTGCTCAAAAAGTTTTGTGAGTTTCATGGTGTCCAACTGCTGCGCAAAGGTTTTTGGAAAGCACATAATTTCTGCAAAATCCTAAATCCCATGTGATTACACAGCACAAGTAATAGATTTAGAGGGTGTTTTTGTACGGACACCAAAACCCACAAAAACAGAACATAATCAGTATTGAAAAAGCTGTCTAACATTTATGATACTCTATTAAACACTGCCTGTATTGCCTGAATATTAATGTTATATTGTAATAAATATATGTAAGTGATATTGTTATGGTTTTATGCTTTACACCACAAAAAATGGCAAATAACACCAACTTCGTCTACACGGTATTTATATTTAAAAATTTTCCTCAAAATTTCATTGTCCTTATGTAAGTACTGGTTAAAACGAGAGACTATTTTCATGTTTACGAAACTAAACAACAATAGTCTTTGAAAATCTTTGGGGAATCCCCAAAGCATGCCTACTTTAATGTCTCAATGAGCATACACAAAAATGAAACGCACAGTTCACTTCCTTGTTTTACTGTAAATCTTTCATTCAATAATGATCGCAATAACACTTGTAGATGCCGAGAGGTTTAATTTAATTAAATCGGCCCACAACAGTAGTTTGTGGAGCTATAAAATGTAAGTATAAAAAAAGTAAAGATGTTCTAAAGAACGTTGCAACCCCTCAGCCAGCAAGTTTCAAATGCAAGGAGGACAAAATGGAAGAGCTTTGCGAAAGGTCACTGTGCCAAGGTCAAAGGTCACATATGCAAATTAGCTACCCTATGCACAGGTTTGGGTCATAGGGAGTGCCTGTGCAAAATTTCAGAATGCCACAATGTGTATGAGCCGAGCAATGGCCCAGACAAATTTTATATGATCATGGTCAATGTGCCAAGGTCAAAGGCCACATATGCAAATTAGCTACCCTATGCACAGGTTTAGGTCATGGGGAGTGCCCATGCAAAATTTCAGAATGCAGCCATGTGCATGAGCCGAGCAATGTCCCGGACAAAGTGTCACGCCACATTTCCACCCGCCCGTCCACCAAGGCGATGACAATACCAGCCATACCAGGCTGAGGGGTATCTAGCCTATAAAAATATAATTTCCGTGTTTGTCCTGTTTCGGAGCCATTTTTTGTTCCATTAGCGAAGCCGTACACAGTTAAAAGGTTTCAGTGGCGTGAAAAAAAAAAAATAATTCATCAACATCATAATGTAAATGGCAGAAAATGTTCAGAGGATGATCTTATTCTCGCACACTTCACCTCTAGAAACCTTACGTGCAATTGTCCTTTAAGAACTGTACCTGTAAGTGATTGTTCCTCTGGCTGTTCTTGTTACAATGTCCAGCTCTGCAGATATCTCAGAAAGAAGTGTTATTTAGCTATTTGCAGTACATGAATGCCACTGACAGCCACTGTTAGAATTGGTCTTCTCTTGGAGGATGTTACTTATGGATTGGCCTAGTTTTATTTTACATTTACATTTATGGCATTTAGCAGACGCCTTTATCCAGAGTGACTTACACTTTTCATCTCATTTATACAACTGAGCAGTTGAGCGTTAGGTACCTACAAGGGCCCAACAGTGGCAGCTTGGTGGTACCGGGACTTGAACCCCCGACCTTCCGATTAGTACCCCAGGGCCTTCACCACCACTGCCTTTATGATATTGGTTGCTGGAATTTTGTCATTTTCACTAATAATATCACTGTCAAACCAAATATCTCTTGTTTTGGTAATACAGTACATTTCAGATTTATTCAGCTCAGTACTTTTAAAAATTAATCAACACATAAGCACCCCAATTGTACTGGCAAGAAAAAACATATGGAGACTCAAAATGGATACCCGGATTAATCCGGGTGACAATAGACTGTGGGATTTTGATACTATGCTTGTGATGGATTAGTCATGAACCAGATAGCACAGAGTAACTACTTTATCCTGGTCAAGGTTAACCCTGCTATATATTTCTTGAATGTGATGCCAAGCCATCACAGGGCTCTGTGCACTGTTACACACATAAAGACTATTTAGCCAGTTTAGCTGGCGATATGATGTCGAGAGGTGAAAAGAAACGTGAAAACTCAGAGGAAACCTACACAGACATTTGGAGAACATCTCTAAAACAGAAGGTCTTGTGGGGTGTTCCTGGTATGCAGTGGTAAGTACCTACCAAAGGTTGTCCAAGGAGGGACAACCAGTGAACTCGCAAGAGTGTCACGGGAGAACTACTGTAGCAAAAACTGATGAGGACTGTTAATGCTGGCTATGATAGAAAGGTGTAATAACACCCAGAGCATTACAGCTTGCTGTGTGTGCTGTTGCCTAGCTGCAGACCAGTCAGGTGGCATTAATATTATGACTGAGCTGTGTATGTTTCTGTGGTGCTTTTATTGAGAATAACAGATATTACCATTGTTACATAATATTTGCTTGAGGAAATCATTACAAATAGTTTAGTCTCATGTCGGTTATTAAGTATCTCAGGACTTCCCAGGATCTTAGGTGACTCATTGTTTCTCAGTTTGGAATCGTGTACATGCCATGGTTTTTGTTTTCTCTCAGCTCTTTTTCCTGGAGGATAAAAGAAGGCAGTGTCTGGAGGACTTGGCTACTCTCATCCAGAAAATCTATCGTGGCTGGAAGTGCCGCACACATTTCCTGCTGCTGAAGAAGAGCCAGGTGGTGGTGGCTGCTTGGTACCGCAGATACGCTGTAGGTTCATCTTCCTCTCCGTGCACAAATTACTGTTTTTGGATTTTTTTTTTTCATTTATTTAAATTCTTAGCTTTGACTTATATATTAGTAAATGTGATTCTTTTGATTAAAGCAACAAAAGAAATACCAGAAGATCAAGAGCTCCTCCATAGTGGTTCAGTCTTTCATCAGAGGATGGAAGGTAGGAGTAAAACTCAGCAATATCTCCTTCCGTTATTCCTCACCATCATCTCTCTGAGAATTGTACCATTATTCCCTTTGCCTAATCAATGCATCTCTTCCAGGCCCGCAAGCTGCTGCGTGAACTGAAACACCAGAAGCGGTGTAAAGAGGCAGTGACCACTATTGCGGCCTATTGGCATGGAACACAGGTACTGAGGCTCATTTGGAAGAAACTGAATCAAAAAAAGAAACCACTAGTTGGGTGAAGGTTTCATTTACAGGTCAAGATCCACCAAACTCCACTGGCTTTTGCCAACACATTACACAGTTGGTTTAGAAAGCAGCGTCACTGCTTTTCCTTCTGAAACTCACTGTTGCTTATTTCAGGGCTGCAGTTGTTTCTGTTTCTGTCACTCCCTGCCTGTCAAAGAATTCCTATCTTTATTGTAATCTTTATCCTTCTGTGTGTGCTGCTGCCTGGCCTCATCGGCTAACCCCTGCAGGCTCGCTGGGAACTGCAGCGTCTGAAGGAGGAGATTCGGAAAAAACGTGCTGTGTCTGTCATTTGGGCAGCCTGGTTGGGAATGAAGGTATTTAATCTGCCAGCCGGTTAGTCTCCGAGGCACTCCGAGCATCCATCAGTGAAACTGTGTTGTCTGTCCATCCACTAACGTCCTGTAGCTGAGTGTCTGACTAATTTTGTTTTGTTCATTTGTAGGTTCCATTTTGAGTTGGATTTTGGCAACATACTAACACCTTATTCAAACCCTGTCTTCTGTGGCATTAACACACTTACTGGTTAAAATGATAATGTCATGTGAATATAAATATCTTATTATAATTACTTTTTATACATATTGAGTTCACTCATAGTGGCACTCTGAGTGTACTTGCATGGCTGAGTACACTCAGAGTAAGCCTAAACATAATTTGAGGCAACATTTAGGTTACAGTCAAAACAAAGATAGAAGAATCTTAGTCACAGACAAAGGCATTATCATTGTCATCCTTTTTCCTTTGTAGCAGCATGTTATCTGTGCACTTCATAACCCTTTTCCTCCAGATTACCATCAAAGACTTCTTGAGTTCTTTTATATTACGCTATCTTAAACTGCATAATTAAGATATTCATGTATTATTATACTTAAGCATACATTATAAAAAGCCATTATAATGTAAATATTGTGGCAGACCCTTTGCATAATACACCTTTATTCCATTCTAAATGCTTATTACTGTCTGCTTTGGTCTGCTTTCTCTTAACAGTATTATTTCTAACTTCTTCATGTTTTTCTTACCTTTCTCTAAAATCCCTAAAAAATGTCACCTAAATGAGGCTCGGAGAGAACTGCAGCACTTAAAGCATGAGGCTCGAAGTAAACACGCCGTGTCCATCATATGGGCCGGCTGGAAAGGAACTAAGGTATTGATGATGATGATGATGTGGGTGAGGCTCCATACTTTTCCTTCCTTACATCTCAGGATTGCAGTGATGTTGACCCATGAGCCTCAGTGCCCTGGAACCCATCCCATTCCATTCCGTGCCATCCCATCTCGTCTCATGCATGCTAAGAATATTGTATCATAGCTCACATTCACAAAACATATAACCTCAGATCTAGTTCTAGCTTAAGCCTCTTGAGCCTCTTTGCTCTGGCAGGATTTAAGCTCAGGTAGACAGGTGCTTCCAGGTATATGGGCATGTTGCTATTCAGCATTGGACTCGTCAGAGTATCATATATGCACCCACAAAGAGCAAATGCATGAGGCATATTAGGAGGTATACATAATATTAGCATATGCAGGACTCCTCTGCATTTACATTTCTGTGCATGCTCTGACCAAACAGGGTTTTTTTTTTTTACCCACTGTCCATTTTTTTTGTGTGTGTATTTGTGTGTGATGAGTAGCCTGAATTAGTCATTTATTTCCTCTCCATTATCCCAGGCCTCTGAAATGAAATTGTGATTCAGAGGGATTACCGCTCTTATTCAAATGCGTAACATCTGCGTAGAACCTTATCTGAAAGTACTGCTAATGGAAATACAGTGTAGCTTTGTGTGAGTGCCCACCCGTTTTACTCCTGCTCTGGGCTGGTTATGTGCCTCCTCTTCATACTGCTCTACTGTTTTCAACAGCTTCACTCTCTTCTGCATTCCTCGTCCCTCTCCCTCCTTCTCTCACAGGCACGCAGAGAGCTAAAACGGCTGAAGGAGGAGGCCAGGCGTAAGCATGCTGTGGCTGTCATTTGGGCCTACTGGTTGGGACTCAAGGTACCTGCCAACTAGTGCACTGGCCCTGTCCCATCATGAAGTACTCTACCAAAATCGGAAAATGAAAACATACTAACAACCAGCCTCAGAGTGTCAATGTCTGATGATAAAGCTAACCATAAAATAGACAATGATGCCATTTATTTCTGCAATAAATGTCTGCTTAATAAAATGTAAATTCCCCCAGTATAAACCCTCTTGTGCATGCCTCTGACTAATAATCAAGTATAAAATAAATCAGTAAATGTGTGCAGCAGAGGTTCCTGGCCAACGAGTCGCAGACCAGTACAGAGCTATGTAGTCATACCAGGCTACGATGTAGTGGAAGCGGGGAAATGCAAGAGTGTAAAGTCCACCTTTTAACAAAGAAATCTGAAGAGTAAAACTGAAATATTAAACTTTTAACTTTGATCAGAATTTCCAGGAATAACACTACACTAATACTAAGCTAGTTAGCTAAAATAATCTAAAATTCCATTTGCCCCAAAAAACATCTCAAAACAGATTTTTCCTTGTATTAGAAAGCCTTCCTACACTAACTAATGCCCCACATCCTGGACATTTCTCTCTCCAAAATGTCGTGGGTTGCAGTCTGGTCTGCTCGGTTTATAAAGGTTGGGAACCCCTGGTATACAGTATGAAGGGCCATGCTGCCTTTGGGCTGATGTGGATTAATGTGTAGAGAGTAAGGATGAGATTTTAGATGCGTGTCATGAGAGTGCACCGTCATCTATGCTTCATGAAGCAGATTCAAATCTGCTCTCATAATCCAGGGCTTTAGATAAGCCACTTCTGGACAGATGAAAAGCAGATTTTTGTTCTTCATTTATTTTGAGTGTTATTTTTTTTATGATGAGTCTTCAGAAATTGTGACCTTCACTGACACCATTGTGGTTGCCTGGAGATTTTCCCCATGTGTCTCTCTGTCCACCTGTCTGCATCTGTGTATGTACTTGTCCTCCTGCCTGATGTGTGCATGCTGTGCCAACTAACAAACTAACTTAGTATGTCTTGCTTTGTAGCATTTTTTTTTTTCTAAATGTTGTCGGTTTTATGTTTTTTGTATAATGTCTAGTTTATTTTTGCTTTAGCAGTGTCATCAGTCTTGGAGGTGAGAAGCTGTTTGCTTTAATGAAAGTGGAGATCACTTGATCACAATGCTCTTAGTGTTTTTAACATTTGCTTGCTATGTTGAATAGCAGCATTTCTGAATTTGTTGGAATTTTTTCTGGCATTTATAAAGGATTCAGTATCATTTCACACTGTGTTCATTTTTTGTGTATCTCCTTGTTTTCTACTAACAGTTGTTTAAAACTAACCTAGTTTCCTGAAGGGATCATTGCACAGATTTTCATCAGAATGGTCGAACAACCATCAGTGTGATTGATCGCAAATGATTGATTAGGTTCTTCTTCATTTTCAGGTCCGTAGGGAATACAGGAAGTTCTTCAGAGCAAATGCGGGCAAGAAGATCTATGACTTTACCATCCAAAGAATCGTAAGTTAATGCTAATAAAATGTCCTGCATACAATCTCTGCATTAATCTGCTATGGCTGTTTAAACACACTTGATCTGCATAAATTTGCAGGTACAGAAGTATTTAATTGGTTTGAAGAACACATTGCCTTCAATGTCACCAATTGATAAGAGCTGGCCACCAAGGTCTTACCTGTTCCTGGAGGGCACACATGAAGAACTCCGAAAGATTTTCCATCTATGGAGGGTAGGTCCTCTCAGTCAATCCAGACATATATATTAAATGCATCTAGTCATTAGTAATTCTAGTCATTACCCATTTAATTGTGTGTTGTTTTTTTTAAATAATGCTTTAATAAATCTGTAAATATCTGCAAATCTATATTTAAGAATCATTTGGAGTCTGTACAAGTTTAAGCATAATTCTCTTTTGCTTATTCACATACATGAGTTCTGCATCACATCCATATGGTTTCAATGACTTCCAGTGAGGCAGAATGTAAACTCTGCAGATGATGCACTACATAAAAAAGATAACACACCTGTGGGAGACCTTGTCATCTCCCCAAGCTCACCTATTTTATTTTGAACCCTATTTTCCCATATTCAGTGCGTTTAATTTATACAGGGTGACAAAATAAAACCTCCCACGTTTCAAACATAAATGGAAAAAAAATCATTAAAGAGAATCCAATTATTATTTGCACATATCAAACTTCATTCAGTAGTTTTTATACATCGTGTTTTAAAGATGACATCCAAATGGTGGACGTGATTGTCTAAACACACTTTGAGGCAATTTCTGAAGGCTTCCATGACTCAAGGGATCATGTTGGGTGGAACAGCAGCTATCTCCTGCTGAGTCTCCTCTCAGTCTCCTATATACCTTAAGGCAGGGATGTCCAATCTTATCCACAAAGGGTCAGTGTGGGTGCAGGTTTTCACTTCAACCAAGCAGTAGCCACCTTGGCTGGTGCCATTTTGGTGAGACCACTTTACTGTTGAACGTTATACTCAAATAGCACAAAAAGATGGGGAAAATGGAAATAATCACATCCAAAGTTAACATTTCATTTTAAAACCTTTTTTTTGTTGTTGTTGCCAAATTTCATTTCAATTAATAAAAATATCACTGAAATTATTGGTAAATTAGATTATTTTAAGGTATTTTAACCATCAGTAGTAAAATTTTCAGGGTTTTCGAGCTTGACTTTCCACAGCTCAATTTTGAGATAAAGCAAGGTGGTCTGACCAAGATGGCTGCCACCCGGCTTCAAAATTGAAACACTAAAGAGCAATGTAGTATTTTTATTTATTTTTTTTAGTTATTTAAATTTTTTTGAGATCAGTGATTGAAACAGGTGAAAGGTGTGGCTACTGCTTGGTTGAACTGAAAACCTGCACCTACACTGGCCCTTTGTGGATAAGATTGGACATCTTTGCCTTAAGGGCTTCAAGTATTTGAAATCGATGAGTATACACTCGTAATTTAAAGGTAGCCCCGCAAGAAAAAAAATCACTAGGGGCGAGGTTAGTGGAATGGTTTGGCCACCCAGCATCGCCACGCAACAAGATCACCCGATCTGGAAACATTTTCCCTCAGCACTTCCAATGATCTTTGAGCTGTGTGTGCTGTAGCTCCATCTTGCTCAAACCACACATCAAGTTCTTCAAGCTCAAGGTGTTCAAGTTGGGGGTGGTCTACCTTAGCACCATTTCTCCTGCCTTAGTAAGTTTCATGAGTGCAAATAATAATTTGATTATCATAACCTTTTTTTTTTCCTTTGAAATGTGGGTGGGTGGGGGAAGGGGGGTGTTGGGTCACCCTGTATAATACATACATAATGTTTTCAATGTGTATGTACATAATTATTCATGAGCCTTTTGACAGGAATGAATTTGGCTTGAGCTTTTTGGTAAAACGAGAAAATCCTTAATCAGGAACAGTCCTGCATCAGTCTGTAAATCTCCACTTTATTCTAACCCAGTGCAAGAAATACAGAAGTCAGTTCACAGAAGAGAAGAAAGCCATCTATGAGGAAAAACTGGAAGCCAGTAAGATCTTCAAAGACAAGAAGGCTCTGTACCCCAGCAGGTATGAACAAGTACTTACACTCTGTTCTTTGTATTTACTATGCGCAACGTTTTGTTTTCTAATACGAGACTACAAGATGATTTGTGTTTGTTCCACAGTGTGGGACAGCCTTTCAAAGGAGATTATCTGGAGATTAAGAAAAACCCTAAGTACCAGAAGCTAAACAGTGCAGTGGATGAGAAGGTACTTCTTGCAGATGTGGTTAATAAAATCAACAGGGCCAATGGCAAGGTGAGCTTCAATTAGAACTGCCTAAAATCAGCTTGAGCGAGTCAGTGCTTCCAACGTCTATTAAGCATAATTCATTGTTTACTGCTGTGTCTCATTTTGAAGGGTGCTTCCAGAATCTTCCTCCTCACCAAGAAAAACTTTGTCCTGGCTGATCAGAAGACAGGACAATTAAAGGCCAGCGTACCACTTCCTGATCTCGCCAGTGTCTCTGTCAGCACACAGAATGATGGCTTCTTTGCTCTCAAACTCAAAGAGGTAAAGCATTGACACATCAGTCTTTTGTGTATTAATAATAGAGAGCTTCAGCCTGAAGCACATTCAAAATATTTGTATAGAAATATTTAAGATGTGCTTTGCATTTCCGATGCTAATTTGGTCGGTCCTGTATATATATTATTCTCCTGAGAAGTTAAAGTGCGCTCACACAATACCGATCATGATCACGATTTAAGCTGATCATATTCCAATGTTAGTCCGGTGAGACGATCATATTCCGATTTGTACCGATGTTGTTCTGATGTGTCTCCAATGTTATATTTAAAAAAATACACCTAGTGAATTAACCAGAAATGTGATTGGAATGTCTTCCAATGTTGCTCCCTTTTTTTTCTCTCTTTATATATATATATATATATATATATATATATATATATATTACACATACACTGTTACACCGATCTTACTCCAATTTTTTTCTTATGTTTCCCTGATGTACTCCCAACACAAAAAAAGACCACATTTTTTGACACCCCCAAAATATTTCTCTTCCCTGAATTTTCCCTGAAATTCTGCAATGTCCTTCAATGTATACTGATGTTCTCTGGCAAATCGGTATTATGATCGGTATTGTGTGAATGCACCTTTAGCCATTACATACCACTTTGATATCAAAGGGGGACATTGTTAATGCACTTACAGAGGTGTTTAATAGGAGAAGAAAGATCAGTGATTGCAAACATGAGGCGTAACAGTCAGGTTTCACAGTTAGCTCCTGCATCTAAGAATTAGGTATTTTTTTCAGTCACCATTTACCAGGGACATAAAGTATCATATCAGATTTAAGAAACAGAAAGATTCAAAATGCAGTGCAGCTATAGGACACAGCTGTGATATGAAAAGCCTGATTCCACTGAAGGCTGTTATACAATGAAATCAATGGTTTAATGAAACGATGTTTAAACATATATATATCTTTTTTTTTTTTTTTTTTTTTTTAAATATAAGAATTTTGCTTTAAAATACTTTAAGGTGTGTTGTATAATTTTGTTTAAAAAAATGTAACTACAAATTCACTAAGTGTATGAAAAAAAAATTTACTTGGAATTTTTCATGGCTTGTTGTTTGTAAGGGCACAGCTGTGGCCTAATGGTTAGAAAAGCGGCTTTGGAAGCGAAACGTTGCTTGTTCAACTCCCGAACTGGCTGGAAAAATGTGACAATCTAACCTTAGTATACTAACGCTGGTTCTGTAGGGTACTACATCAGCAGCCAAAGGTGACTTCTTGCTGAACAGCGATCGATTAATAGAGATCACCACCAAACTCTATCGCACAGCGGCTGCTTCAGCCGACATGGAACCAATCAGTCTTGACATCTCGGATGAGTAGGTGTTCCTTTTACTATTCATGTATAATGAGCATAACTATTATAGTGCTTTTAGTAATTCTTTATTCTCACCATGTTGCTTCAAGATTCCTCGTGCAGTTCAAGCAGGATAAAGTGTGTGTCAAATTCATCCAAAGTGGACCCAAGAGCAGCAATCAGGTCGGCTGCAAGCGTAAAAACAACCGACTTCTGGAGGTGTCTGTTCCATCCCCATAATGACCAGTCGTCATCACTCCCTCTCAGGGTGCCATTTCTGTGACTCTTCACCATCAATCCCAAACTTAAACACAGTTCTCAAATGACTGTGCAGTTACAATGTTCTAGTCATTGCCATATGTAATATTTTTAAAGGCTTAATCAGTGCATTTGTTGAGACTCAAATATGTCATACAGCATTATTGGGGTACATAACACACCTTATATTTACCTTGGAATAGAGATGAGAGGTGATGGTTTCCTCACTCCCTTGGGTGCAATACATTTAAATGCCCTGTTTAATCAAGCCATTAATATTAATGGTTGTAGTTATGATGCTATAGATGTTTGACGTCATGTCTGGGCAGTGTGTATGTGAATGGGTGATTGCATGTGAGACTTTTTTGTAAAATTTCCAGGTTACTGCTAAAACAAATTGACAGTAAGGTTGCACTTGTTTTGCTTACACAGGGGTAAGAGAAGACATTGATTGGTTTGTCTTTACTTTCCTTTTTTTTTTTTTTTTCATACACTTTTTAATTCGCACAGTGCACAAACTTTTAGCTAAATTGCCAAAGTTTTATAATTTTTCAACACCTGAACCTTTTAGTAGAACCTATTCATAATACATTACCTTAGTTATTTACAAAGCCAAGTAACTTGTATTATTCTAAATAATGTGCGAAATGCAGTACAGCTGCAGCCCAAACTCATGTGCACAAACTTTCAATACACTACAGTTCCATGTTTCATCTCCCAGAGGATTCTAGTTCTTCACCTTACTGTGTTTAGGAAATCTCTCAGTGAAACAGACAGCTACAGTGCTCACGAAGGTCATGCGGAAAAGCATAGCACCACCGTATCTCCCACAATGTGCTTGAATGGCACTGAACAGAGCAATGTCCTCTTCAGTGAAGAACCTGATCAATGCTTTTAGCACGCTGAAGTAATTTTAGGTAAAATAGATAAATAGATTAGTCTAGTTTCATTAAATGACAGAGAGGAATCTGTGTACGCCGGAAGCTAAGATTTGCTATTTTACCTAAAAGGTTTAAAGCAAGAATGTCCTGTCTTTTTTTTAATTACTCATTACTGCGTGTACACTTGCCAATCATAAAAAAAAAATAAAAATACAGGGATGATTTTCAGGAAACCTGATTTTGTGTGTGTGTAAAAGACTATTAATAGTTGCTATTTATTCACTTATTTCTTATATTTTTCACCTTCTCACCAGAGCTGGCAAATGGTATATGCAGTGGTTTACTTCAGACTAATCCAGATTATTCTGAGTCAAAATCATTAGACATTGAATTATTTCAAATGGAATGCTAATGTTAACATGATGTATAATCCACCACACCAAAACACACAGGTAAACTATATGTTCAGTTTAAACTTTTGTCACTGATTCGGAAAGTGGGTGCTTTGCTTTTAAATATACTTAAAATACTATAAATCTTTATTCTTTAGTGGACACTTGTGAAGACGCAGCCCCTGGGAGTAGATTTGCTGCAGCAGGTGTTTAATAATTTTTCAAGATCTTATGATGTAATTTTACAGTAAACAATAATCAGGATGAATAGATCATTGTTCCCTGTTCACGAGGGATGCATGGGAAAATTGTGCAAATTGACTTGTGTTTTTTGATTGTGTACAGTCGTCATACTTAACTCTTTTTTTTTTTCTTTTTTTTTTCTTTGTCCGGAAGTGCAAGAGAAAAGAACTTTGTGTCTATTTTCGATGCATAATTGTAACCTTGTATATCAAAAGAACATGGAAGTGTTTCTATAATGACTAAATCCAAGTCTCTTTTTTCTTTTATAAATTAAAACATCAAATAAAGAAGTAAGGCCAATCATTGTGGTTTGATGTTATTGTCATTATCATTTAGTTTATCAGATAGTATGTAGAGGGTGGAGGGGAATTCAGGCAAATACTTGAAAAGGCTACATACCTTTTCAATTAACACAGTTTAGACTTTACTGTACTGTGCTTATGAACTATATTATTATTAGTGAGCCAAACTGGGAAGGACTACACACCATGTTAGTGGGTGTCTCTGTCTCCTCCTTCCCACCCTGGCAATTCTTAACCATAAAATTTGCATTAAAATTGTAAAATGAAGCAAAATGGTGGTTCTCACAAGTTCCATTTGTTCATCCCAAGAGAACTGGGAACAGATGTTTTCCATCACATCTGGAATGCAGTCCTGGGTGAAATTCTGTAGTTTAAGGATACTGCTGGTGGCACATCCCTAAGGAGCAGATCTTGACAGATTGTCCATGTTGAATGTAAAAATAGCACCCAATTACTGTGCTACCCTCAGCAAGTTCCCACCAGTCTGGAGTCTGGGAACAGAGAAGAGGCCGAACCTCCTGCGGAGTTTCCTGAAGGGGAGAGATGCAAGAAAGGGCGGCATGCACACCCAGCTGAATGGAAAGTTAAAACTTGGTGAAATTCCATTTTTCTTAATATTTTCCCGATTGCGCCTTTATTCTTGGTGTTCATTACAATCGAAGATGTAGCAATCAGGCTTTGTGTAACTTATGAGAAAGCTTTAAATCTTATGAGGAAGTTTTTATATATGGATGGCTTTAGGTTTCAGTAGATATTTAAGAATAAATAAAAAAATATTTCCCTTCATTTTACCCACTAAATTAATATTATAAAGTGGTGTTTTTGTTTGTTTTCCACTTGTATTGGGGCTATTTAACTGCCAATCTAGTTACAGTCTGTGACTTGTGCAATTACTAAGTGAGCTGGTCTTCTAGTGCCATCTAGAGGACAAGTTTTTATCATTATAAGGTTGTCAGACAATGCAGTGCAAAACAGTGTAATCTAATATTTAATTATATTGACAGTTGGGTTCATGCAATTTATAATTAATAATGAATGACAATCAATGTTGAAAATCATTTTGAACTTAAATGAATACTTTTTATATATATAATTTCTTAGTTTACACAATCATATGGTGCAAAAAGCTGCTGGAGACATAGCCACTTTCAGGAAGTCATGTGGTCTTGTGGTATTCAAATAAGATAGCAAAAAAAGTAGAAGTTAACCTTTTAATTAGTGAATAATGCCATATATTTGCATAATGTGTTTTACTAATCAGAATACTTTATTGATCATGAAGGCAACAACAGACTCATAAAACATCCTGAGCAGTGTTGTACTAGCGCCAACATTCACTATTTCAGGATAGTTCATAGTTAAATGGGGGAAAAAAGACATCCAGATGCATGTTAAGGACATTGAATCTGTGGACAGTTTAGTGGATTAAGTTTAAGAGACAATGAGTATAAAGACTAAGCCTTAGGTTTATCTTTTATTCCTATATTTGGTTCAACAACTATATTATTTTCCAAAACCAATGTACTGTAGGTCTCCAGAAAAATAAAATGTGACTTTGTTGAGGATTTTGCACTTCTATTACAATGCATGTGCTATATTTTGATGTTATTTCCTGTGTGTTCTACTTCCCCTTTTTAATTTATATTGCTTCCTTAAACAGAAGGCACAAAATCCCCACTAACTAGTAATAGCATTCTGGTACTTTTTTATGAATTTCCTCACATGTGGTTTATGCGTAATTCATTTGTTCATTCATTTGCCAAACCGCTTAATCCTACTAGGGTCACAGGAAGGCTGGAGCCTATCTCAGCCAACTCTGGGTAAAGGCAAGGCATACCATGAGCAGCTCGCTAGCCCATCACAGAGCCAACACACACACACAACCATTCACACTCACACCCATGGGCATTTAGAACAAACAGTTAGCTAATGTTCATGTTTTTGGGTTGTGGGAGAAACTGGAGTACCCAGAGGAAACCCACACAAGAACAGTGAGAACATGCATACTCTACACAGAAAGACCCCTGCCAAGCCCAAGACTTGAACTCATGACCTTCTTGGCTGTGCTGACACTCTTTTGCTGGTAACAAGCTACCCAGCTGATGTGAATAATGATGTATATTCACCTCTTCAAACCAACAAACTGTCTGTGTTATGGATTTATCAAGTGAATGGTACAATGGATTTGAAATTAAGCAGTCAAGGTATGATTGAAATGTAGACTTTCAGCTGTAATTTAAGCATTTTAACAAAAGCATGGCATCAAGCTTTTAGTAATTACACCAATTTTATGCATAGTCCCCCGTTTCACAGTTTCAAAAGTTACTGTATAGTTGCCTGATTCGATTCCAAGTGTTGAATATGCATCTGGCAAACGTTATCAATCCAAGCAAGTTTTTTTTCTTTCAGTACATCGGAGGGATAGCAGAATCAGAGGGCCAAATCAACAATTTGCTACATTCAAAAAAAGAAGGAATACACTGGTGAGTTCAGCAACACCAGAAGACCTGGAACTAAACTGGAAGATCATAGAATTCTGTCGTTGGTGAAGAAAAGCTATTTCATAACATCCAGAACACGTCAAGTCAAGAACACCTTATGATTGTTAATGTCTACAATCAAGACACACCTTCATGCCCAGTTTTGAAACATGATTCTTGGACACATGAAACCAAGGTTAACTTGAAGGAAAAATGATGGGCTCCTGATCCGAACCATACTCCATCATCTGTCATATATGGTGGACATGTGCATGTGTGGCTGCCAATGGAACTGGGTCATTAGTGTTTACTGATTGAGGGCTGATAGAAGAAAATAGATGAATTCTGAATTGCATGTTATATAACAATTTTCTACTCAGATTCAGGCAAATACGACCAAACTCAGAGGAAGAAACAAGTAACCCAAGAGCTTCTTAAGGCAAACATATGGAATGTTATTATTACAGCTGAAAGGCATATCTTAACTGCTATATTTCATTCCATTTCGGGCCTGTGGGCCAAGCATGTCCCCTTTATTTTGGCCTGCTTATTTTTGTCTTATTTTGAAAGTTTGTTTTTGTACAGCAATGTACATCACAGTATGTAAAACTGCTGTCACTTATGAAATAAAAACATTCCTTAATTTTTTTTTCCCAAAGAGCAGCTGCGAGGAGTGAAAGGGAGAGGAAAAGACACCTCAGAATGTTATTTTCCTACAAAATATAACAATTTATTGTAATGTGTTTATACAGTATATACCAGTATCTACTTTAGATGAATCAATAAACAGACATATTCAGTTGTAAAAATAACATGATATCATACAGAATGCTGTCTGAGATGCAATTTAGGGGAGAGGCAGGTTAGTTGATACACTTTTTATGTTTGCTGGGCTGAAAATTAAATACTATTCTGGGAAGAGTTTGGGTCAATAAATTTGGTGTGGTGATCCTTTACAAAAATTTTGTCAAATGTATCAACTACCCTTACTAGGTGAGTAAGTTGATACACCAGGTAGGATAGCTGATACACCAATGCACTTGTTGCTTAGCTGTACTTGGAAGAAGGAAATACATATATAATAACAAAATGCTTTCATCTGTAGCTTAGTATTATTTATAACATATA
>JBCNYH010000012.1:36778808-36792015 GCA_039654325.1 Tandanus tandanus
TGGTAATATAAACGAAAGAGGCGGAAACGTTGATGAAAATGCCTGAACAACTAACTGCTCGTTCTGTTGTGCTGCATAACAACAGGTCTAATGACGTCACTCGCCGTCACACTTGCCAGACTGAATCTAATCCCCTTCCACCCCTAGCTTATTCCGTCTAGCTAGCTGCCAGTATGACGTCAGCCATTCACTGAGTGAGTCCACGGGTTTTTACTGTTTTCATCAAACTGGCCAATACCTGAAAAAAAAATTGTAGGGTTATCTAGGCGGACCTTTTTGGCGGAATTTGGGCGGTTCGTTCCTCTCTCTTTTCTTGACATGTCTTTATCAGACATAAGTGGTAGTTTTGCAAAATGGCAGACTCTTGCTTTGCCAGCAGCATGGATTCTCTTCTATGTCAGTACCTCCAACACATTGTATGTAGTGATAAAGTTATCAAAGTTCAGTTTGTGGTTGGCCTTGGTGATGCGTTGACTGAGGTGATACAGCACTGCAGCTCCAAGTCCCAGATGCTTCTTGTTATGCTCTGATAGCGCCATTGTAACACCCTGATGAAACAGGAAGTCATAGGCTATGCCACTTTTGCCACACAGAAAGTATATTTTTGTTCCCCATGGTTTTGGCTTAACTTTAATGTATTGCTTGGCAGACAGAGTACCACAAAATAGCACTATTTGCTCATCAATACAAAGAGTTTCCTCCAAGGGAAGCTCCAAGTATCTTCTGTGTATTGCATCATAGAGTGGGCGGACTTTGAAGAAGTACTTTATGAAACACTTTGAAAAATAAAAAACGAAAGAAAACTGTAGTCAGTTGCAACTGTTTTTACAGATCAAACAGGAAAAAAATATGGAATTACTCAATTCTGAGGAAAATATTATGGATTCACCAGGTACTTTGCAGTTCTAAAACAAACACCTGTATCCGATTACATCTGCTAATTAGTCTGCAGTTAAAAAAGAGCGCTTGCACACCTTAGTGACCCGTTGAACCGAGCTGATTGACATAAATCATGGTTCCAACACAAGAGATGTCAGTTGAAACAAAGGAGAGGATTACAAAACGTCTTGAAGAAGGTAAATATTCATGGAATGTTGCAAAAGATGTTGGTTGTTCCCAGTCAGCTGTGCCTTAAATCTGGACCAAGTACAAATCAAATGGGAAGGTTGTAAAAGGGAAGCGTACTGGTACAAGGAAGACACCAAAGCATCAGGATAGAAAGCTTAAAGCAATATGCCTTGAAAACAGAAAACAAAACAACACAACAAAACAGAGGAACAAATGGGCAGAAAGTGAAATCAATGTCTGTGACTGAACTGCCTAAAAGAAATGTGATTTAGAAAAGCCAAACGAAAACCATCATTAACATCTAAACAGAAAAAACAAGGTTTCAGTGGGTTAAAGAAAAGCAATCATGGCCTGTGGATGACTGGATTGGTGCCGTTCCAATGAAATTTATAAAGTCAACTGCCTGAAGATAACATGCAAATTTCCACAATCATTAATGATATGGGGTTGTATGTCAGGTAAAGGTATGGGAGAGATGACAGTCATTACGTCCTCAATAAATATACAAGTTTATATTGAGATTTTGGACACTTTTTTTCTTATACCGTCAATTGAAAGGATGTTTGGTGATGACATCAGTCATCAAATGATGATGACATCATTTCAGGATGATAATGCATCGTGCCATAGGGCAAAAGCTGTGAAAACTTTCCTTCAAGACAGACATATAATGTCAATGGCATGGCCTGCAATAGTCCGGACCTCAGTCCAACCGAAAATCAATGGTGTAAATGAAAGAAAATGCTCCAAGACGAGGCTCCAACCTGCAAAGCTGATCTGGCAACTGCAGTAAGAAAAAGTTAGAGCCGAATTGATGAAGAATTCTGTTTGTCGATAGTTAAATTTGTGCCTCAGTGAATTCAAGCTGTTGTAAAAGCCAGAGGTGGTGCAACAAAGTACTAGTGGTTTTTTGTTGTGATTGGTTTTTTGTGGTGATTTAAATAATATTTTTCTCAGAATTGAGTGATTCCATTTCCCCCCTCTGTTTGATCTGTAAAAACAGTTGCAATTGACTATAATTTTCTTTCTTTTTTATTTTTGTACGTCTTCCATAAAGCCAGAAGGTTGGAATGTTAAATGAAAATAGTTTTGTGGCATGTTTGTGATTGTTTTTTTTCTCCACAATTAAACAATTGAATGAACATCTTCCAAGAGTGGTGATTCCATACTTTTTGCCAGAGGTTGTATGTTGCCAGTGTGAGATCTTCCTCTTGATTAAATGGTTTTTGTTTTTGTTTTTACATTACCCCCCCAGTATTTTAGCTATTTAATGTTGGCAGAATTCCGTTCAGGAACTAAAATCCATCGCCACACTCTCTTATGTAGCATTTTAGTCATTGGGAAAACATGAAATATGGACTTTCTCATTTACCATTTGAAATTTACTGAAACTTATAAAGGTGGTGTACTGGTGTCAGCCTCACAACTTGAAGGTCCTTGGTTCAATTCCCAGGTTTCTGTGTGCTGATTGCTGGTTCTCCCCATGCTTGCATGGCTTTCCTCCCAAAGTCCAAAGACGTGTGAGCTAATTCTCTATTCCAAATTAGTGTAAATGCTTTTGTGTGTTGCCCTGCAATGGATTGGCGAGCTGTGTACCTCACCTACGCCCGGAGTCAGCTGAGATAGGCACCACCCTCCCCGCTACACTAGTAGGATTAAGTGGTTCAGCAAGTGAGCAAGTAAAACCTATAAACCCTAAACCACATCTTGATTTAAAACAATCAAGGGTGCACCAAGCTACTAACTTGGTGTGACATCATTACCAGCTCTGCACAAACACAAAATTCTAATAAATATAGCCTAATAAATGACACGTGCTTGGCAAATGTATATATCTGTTTGATGTCAAGTTATTAAGAAAACATGTAGGGAAAGAGGATGGTTACTGTAGCTAATTGTCCAGATATTTGTACAAGTTTGCAATACTCAGTGCCATCACGTTTGTGTGTGGCGAGTGCAACTTAGTCTTTCGTACTCTCTCAGGAAGACAAACAGGAAGTGGTTTTGATTTAGGAATAAACTTAGTTCACTGATGCATGTCTTATTTGATATTTCTTTTTTTAGTGTGTAATTGAACTAATTTTTTTTTTAGGCTTGTACATGCCAAACATTTTTTCGTTTAAGAATGTAATACAAGGTTACAATAAATGTTACTGTAGTTTAAAACAAATTGCATTTTTTTAAAAACTACTTGTACATGGGAGCAGTGGTAGCCTGGTGGTAGGGTGCTGGATTACTGATCCCAAGGTCGGGGGCTTAAGCCCCACTATCAACGGGTTGTCACTGCTGTCCCCCCCAGTGCAGCTAACTGGGTTATTAAATGCCGGCCATGTCTCTCACTGTCTGTGGTGAGAGACATGTAAAAGAGCCATTGCTGATTTTCGTCAAGAGTAGGCTGCATATCCGTCAGCGTGTTTCTGCCCTGCAATGGCCTGGCAAGCTGTCCAGGGTGTACTCTGCCCTCTCCCAGAGTTGGCTGAGATGGGCACCAGCCTCCCCGTGACCCTAATTAAGATTAAGCGGTTCAGAAAATGAATGAATGGATGAATATATTCATTTTATATAGTATGTAAGCCACTGACTTAAGGGGAAAATATGCATAGACTGAAAACTATAAACCTGAAAACATGCTTAGCTGTGTGCTTTTATCAACTTGTGCGCAGGGAAGGATCAAGGCCTGCATGCATATAGTACAACAGTAAAAAAAAAAAGTTAGCAATGCTAGAAATGATTACATAAAAAAAAGAGTACATAGTATTTGAAGCACAGAAGTACTTTATTCAATTTTTTATTACACTGTACATATTTTAAAGGTGCCAGCTCATTTCCATATTCTTCTCAGATTCTTGGTTTTTTGTTAGCATACAGGCCACTGCATTTTGAAACAGTGTGACCGCTATTCTGTCAGTGCTCTTTGAGTGTTCACACAGCTGAATAGCGCAAATTAACCATTAGTGAACCAGTTAAAAACTGATCTCAAACTTTTTCTTCCTCTACATGACATGTGAGACTTTTAAATACAATTGATGTACAGTTTATAGTGAGAATAGTTTTTCCAAATGTAACAGTGGAATGTTGCTGGCATTCTAAAAAGCTATTTTCTACTTCTAAAACACACATAAGCAAATGGTTATCCTATAAAGTGACTTAACTTTCACTATTTAAAAAAAAAAAAAAATTATGAAAAAGACAAAAGGTTATAGGTTAAAGATTCCATGCAAAATTTAAAAATGATCAAAGATTACAGCACAATGCCTCCAAAGAAACCAGGAAGTAACTACAGTGTACTTCTTTACAACATGCTAACATATTTTCCTGATTGTGGCAAAGTGATGAGTTTCGCATTCTATGATGACAGAAGCACTTTTGTACAGCTGATAGAAAATCCCTAAAGGCTTTTAACTGCTACTCCAGTAATTAGTTAGTTTAATCCACTTTCTTTAAGTGTAACAGTTAAGGCTGATTCATAGTCTACACAACTTCAGGTGTAATCATCATGTTCCCATTTTAGTGTGTCCCCCATCTTGAGAAGAATCATCCTGTCGAACAGATGCAAAAAGCCTGATATGTCAATCATTGTACGTCTTCTCTGTTCTGCGTCAAAGCCCAAACGTTTTTCAAATTTTGACCACTTAGATCTTGTGCTGAACAAAAGTTCTTTGGGAGTTCATCGTTGCCCATACAGCATATGCGTGCAATGTTAAACACAAGGCTTATGCACATATTTTATTACACAGAGAACAGGCAGATGTAATACACTGCTCACCCAACAGGGTATAGCAGTGTGTTAAATACCATCACAGGTAGGTAGCCATGAATATAGCTACTGAGGAGGAATACACACATTGATAACTACCGCATTAAAAGCTCACAAGTATCATAAAGCTGACAATCACACATGCTCCTCGTTGTCAGGCATAATCTCTGAAATCACTCTTCTGTTATAAAACATTTTAGTAGATCAACAGTATATTAATCCCGCTAGCAATACTATTGGATACACATGAAATGGCCCTTGCCTTACAAATCTTTGGTCAACACGAATTGCTATGCAAGTATGCATCAAACTTTGTGTAGATCAATGCTTGCACAGACTATGAATCAGCCCCAACAATACAAGACACATATCAGTGCTTATGATCAACACCAGTAAGCAGTCATCAAATCGAGTACTGTACGGCATATTTATTAACATTTCTGTGTGAGGTTTCATTCACAAGTTAAATAAAGGTTGTCACGCTGAAAACACAAGAAACAACTGAAAGAACTCATCTGCTTTTAAGAAGAAAGTTACAATTAACTTAGAGTGTTAGCAAAAGGCCTTACATTTATAAACGGGAGGCCCATCCTTAAATAATTCCCTGCTATTATGATCACACATTGCCACATTATACATGATTTATTATTATTATAAACATTTGACATGGCATTTTTAACAAAAAACATCCAAAGAAGAATATGTCTAGTAAGCAACCATAAAGAAAGAGAATAAAGAAAACAATTCTGGATGTCCTGTGGTATTGGGCTGTTCCGGACTCACAGAAATAAAATTTGAATTAGCTGAAATGTTTTTCAACTTACTGTTTTCTTTACCTCCATTTCAGCTTGCTTACATTTTCTATCATGTATGTTTCACCCACATTTTCAGGTGTTCTGCTTTCTATAAAGGCTTGATGTCTGCATGCACTACATTGCCTGCTTTTATCTTTAAATGTAGCTATACTGGATGTTCAAAAACATTTTTCAAAATGTGAGTGAAAAGAATTGAACCACCAATACACTAAGTCTATCAGGAACTCTAAACTGCATTAACTTTAATTCTAAGGTCGGAATCTCCAGGCAGCAAACAAAGTGTCAAAGCATAATAATACAGCAAGTTTTGGGATTAATATGAAAATATCTAAAATAAAGAAAGGGCAAATAAAACACAGGGGAGAAAACATCATAAAATATAAGTTATTAATAAAGCGGATGTTTAAAAGTGCAGATTTTCCCTCACTTGTGGAAATTCATCAAAATTACTCCCAACAATGTTTTGCACCTTTCCGCAGGAGGAATGGGGACACCACATCCATTTAGGTATAAATTTGATGAATGTCTTCAGTATGTAGATCCTCCTCTGAGTGATGACAATCCTTGTTTTCAATTTATTCTTCCTGTTTTAAAGGAATTGAAGTCTCGTAATCATTCCTTTGGTTTGACACTGGCTCACTATCAGACTTTGTTTGCACTGTGGTAAGTCAGCAAGGTCAGAAAGAGCAGGTTAATTGGCAAGCACAGAATTACTTAATATGTAATTAATATATTACTGTAGATGTTAAAGAGTCACATTTACAATGACACATGAAAGTGAGCGCACACAAACACTGAGCAGGGGAGCAGTTGGGGGCTAGTTGTATTGCTCAAGAGTGCTTTAGCTATGAAGGTGGAAGGAGGGGAAGGTGCTCACTTAGTTAATGACTTAGATAATTAGTTAACTTGTAAATTAATTACAAGTTGTTGTCAAAAGTTATCATTAAAGCCATGAATAAGTGCAGGGTTGTATGATCAAATGATGGTGCGTTACAAATCCTGGTTCGGCAAAAGACTGATTTGAACGTGTGTGTAGTTGCATCTAAATATCAGGCAAAGTGCTTCAGATTTGTTAGACTCTACAAAATCTTTACAGATTTACAGACAAATGGGTCATTTAAACATACTTATTCTATTAAGTACAAGTGGACAGACTGAGCACTGTTGCAACAGGCTACTCACAGTTAGTGTTATCTTATTATATAATTCCTTGCCATCTTAAGCTGCTTTTACATGAGCGCCAACATCAGAACAGCTTGCACCCTGAACAAATTGCCCCAGCACAACCGCCCATGTAAAAACGATATGTTCCGGAACAGCTCGACACCGGTCAGTGCAAACTGCTCCATTTCTCGAGGTGGTAAATGTTGTTCCAGAGTAGGCATGTAAATCAGTCGTTGATACTGCACTCGAGCATCGGACATCGATGTTCAAGCGATAATCTTAACGAAAATGTGAAAACAAACCACCTTCAATGGCCGCATCTCTCGCCCAACATCTCGCGACTTGTGTGGAATCGGGTCACGCAGTATGAGGGATCCTTTATTGCATTAATGGGAGAATTTTTATCCCCTTTATAGTTGGTTAAATGTGACGTACAAGTTTATCTCTCCAAATTCAAATGCTGGAATGCCAAGGTCGTCTGCAAATCTCATTCAGAAATAATTACAAGCTGCTCCCTTAACGAGTTCACGCTACCACGCTTCTCTTCGCGCGTGCGCAAGATCTCATTTAAACCAAAATGGAGCTGTAACAAATACAAGGCGAATGCCGGTTCTGAGCAAAAAATGGCATAAAATCGGACAGAACCACACCAAATCTACGGGAATCATTATCAGAAATTATCGGTAAGTAAGATTTCATTATCGATACGAGTTCAGTCGAGCGATTATTCGATAGTTTTATCGACCGTTACAAGCCTATTCCAGAATATTTTGTTGCAGGTGCAATTTGCTGTTTGCGCACAGTAGTGTCCATCTGGGTGATTAGGTCATTTTGTGGGCTGTTGCAGCAGATGAGTGCAAAAGACAATGTTGTATGAGTTGGAGAAGGAGAGGAACTACTTCCATCAACACACAAAAAATGTGATTCTTTCATTAGCATTCTTGAAACATTCTGAAATGAAGTTCCCGCCCAAAAAGTAGCTCAGGAGCTATAGGAATGGGTTTTGTCCGTCCATCACACTTTAGTTTCCGGACATTTACTTGACAATTATGCACGTTTGGTAAGAATGGGCTCCCAATTATAGAATAAATGCTTTTTGTTGCAGTAACCTGAAGCCCAACATATTTTCACACACGTTCAAATTACAAGCATGATGCAAATATGCACCCATTTGATCATTTGCACATGTTTATTTATAGATAAAATACAGAAGTAAATCAGGCCTAAAGTAAAAGAAACAAAGTTCACTTACCATTTGTTCGTTTAGAAAAGACTGCAAACATACAAGGGAAAAAAAAAAGCAAAAATTATACATGTAACTGTAAATATTTAGCAGTGTTGCATCCGTTTACTTACACACAGACAAGTGTCAATGTATCCAAATCTTTAAGCTGGGAGGGTAAATTAAAGGGAGATTACAGGCGGACATACGGTGGGGGAATAATTATTTGATCCCCTGCTGATTTTGTAAGTTTGCATATTTATGTATGGTAGGCTTATTTAACAGAGAGAGACAAATAAATAAATAAATCATGCTACATAAGGTTATAAAAATTGATTCCCATTTGATCCTAAAAAAACATGATTTAGTACTTGGTGGAGAAGCCCTTGTTGGTAAGTAAATAGTTCAGACGTTTCATGTAGTAGGTCACAAGGTTTGCACACATCTCAGGAAGGATTTTGGTCCATTCCTCTTTACAGATTTTCTCCAAATGCCACTTGGCAAATCGAAGCTTCAGCACCCTTCACACATTTACTATAGGAGTAAGGTCTAGACTCTAGACATAAGGCCACCTTATGACCTTAATGTGTGGCTTCTTGAGCCACTCCTTTGTTGCCTTGGCTATATGTTTTGGGTCACCGCCATGCTGGAATACCAGTCCACGGCTCAGGGACGGAGGCTGCAGGATTCTAATCCATTATGGCATAGTGTATGTGTGTAACTGCTTTGAGATCAATAAGTTGCACCCGTGTAGTTCTGGGCTGATCCCTCACCTTTCGCATGATTATACGTGGTGAGATCCTGCATGGACCTCCAGACCAAGGGCAACTAAATGGATATTTTGTATTTCTTTCATTTCTGAACTATCGCACTCACAGTTGTCTCCTTCTCACCAAGCTTCTTACTAATTGTCTTGTAGCCAACTCCAGCACTGTGCAGGTCTACAATCTTGTCCTAATGTCCTTTGACAGCCCTAGTTTGTTCTTGCACATGATGGAGAGGTTGGAATAGAACAGACTGATCTTGTGTATTAAAGTGTCGTTAATACACATAAATTGAAAACAGGTTTCTTCTTTTTCAGTATTTTCTTTAAGTGGTAGGACTAATCTGTATGCTTCATGGCCACATAAGTAGTCTGTGCAAGCCAGAATTCTTGCTGGTTGGAGGGGGATCAAATTTTCATACTTATTAGGGATCAAACGCAAATCAATTCATAACCTTTATGAAGTGTTTCTTTCCCCTGGATTTTTTGTTGATATTCTGTCTCTTTCTGTTAAAATAACAACCATAAAAATGATAGACCATTTATTTCTTTAAAAGTGGGCAGGCCTACAAAATTAGCAGGGGATCAAATCATTTTCCCCACTGCAAGTAATATTTTCACATGCCTCAACGATTATTTAATATCTTTAAAACAACTTTAAGCTTTTACCCCAGTGCTGCCTTACTGTTCAACAAACCGTTGTACAGACTGTTTCAACGTACAATAATAATAACAGCAACTAAAAATATCTGCTAGATTCACTTAAATGCAGACCGCATGAAGGCACATAAATACACAAAGTAGGAAGTGCATGAACAAACCCAAAGTGTGCTCCCCCCGTAGCTCAAAAACAAACTCTAATCCCTTGATAACTGCATACACTTCAAGCAACACACAAACAGCCCTTCACTTTTAGATGTCATGATAGGCTGCAACACTGTTCGCCATGCCATTTCCAAATTCAATTTACATGTCCATCATGCAAAGAAGCAGAAATATGTAAACATCCAGAAACACTGCCATCTTTTCGACCATCATAACCAGTTCTGTGGTCAAACAAATCAAAGAGACAATCTGGGATATCAGCGCTCAGTTCAAAAGCCTGCATCTCTGGAAACTGTGCTTGCAGACCCGTGCATTGATTTTTCTAACAGAAACTGCCTGTTTTAAAACAAACTGCCTGTCCGAGGATCACAGGCGCCCAGTGTTGATATTTGGCCTTGTCCTTTGTGAACAGACATTTCTTCAGAATCTTGTAATGTACTGTAGAGAATAAGATTTTACACTGAGGGATATTCTGAAATTATGCCACAATTTGAAGACAGATTTTTTTTTTATTTTTTTATTTTTTTTACAGATTGGTAAACCTTTACCCAGGTGTCCTTTTTCTAATCATGTCACTGACCAGCTTTCAGTTAAACAAATTAGTTTCTAAGTATTCCAGCAGTTTGTTTTTAGTACCAAATCCTTTTCCAGCCTTTTATTACCCAGTCACAACATTTTTGAGACCTGTTGCTGGCATTAAATTTAAAACTAGCTAATATTTTTCAAGAAATACTAAAATTCCTCACTTTCAACCTTTGAAATGCTTCCAATGTTTTATTGTAAATAAAATGTGAAGTGATTACATTTGCAAATCATAGCATTCTGTTTGTATTTACATTTGACACAGCGTCCCAAACATTTCTGGAATTGTCTTTGTCTATTAAAAACATTACCTATGTATATCACACCAGGTTACAAGTTGCATTAAATAAACATTTGGACACTGAATACTGTTTGAAATCTGACATACCTTTTTTTTTTATGGCAAAGACGACACCCAAGGCACAAAGTGTAATAACGGCAAGACATACCAACACTCCAGCGATGATAGCACCAAGATTTGGCCCCTCATCTGCATAACAATGGATTAAAAACAATACATCATTTTTATTAAAATGCTAGCATTCCACATACTTTAGTAATCATATCAAAATGCCCTGTGCTGAAATGAGTACTTTTTAATGATTACGGAACACGAGTGACAATACACTTAAAACGCACTTGAAGGATTACATTTAATGAACAACACTGAAAAAAACTGTTTCAATCCAAAGACTAAATAAAGGATTACCTCGGTTACATTCCTTAGTGTTGAATTCTGTGGTCTTTTCGCTCACTTTATTTTTTGCAGTGCAGAAGTAAAGTTCATTATCACTTTTTGCTACTGTGATAACAGGATTATTGGAAGAGAATTTATTTGGTCCTGACCAAGAAAACTCTGCCATCACTGATGAATCCACTGAACATACAAGTGTACAGGCTGTCATATTCTGAGTATGACTCACTTTAGGATGAGAAACTGGATCTGAAAGCAAAATGTGTAAAATCTTTTCAGTAAAATAAATAAAATGTACACATATATACACACACACACCAGGGTCCAAAATGTTCATAATTACTTATTACTAATAAGTATTTAACTATTATAGCAACTATAATAACTATTACAGCAATTGCTGAGGTTTACATAGCAATTTTCTAATAACTTATTTGCAGGATTTTCAGAATAATAAAAAAACTCACTCCCTGTGTTCTGGTGTTACATTTAAAATGTTTAAAACAAATTAAACATTTAACACGTTCTCTCTCCCAAAAGTACTGCTAGACCCATGCTAATGTGTCTCAGTAACAAGGTAACATGACTGTCTGTTATCTGGTGCCAGTGACCCAGTATGTGCTAACCAAAACATCTTGGAAATTGAAGCTTATTTTCTCCTCTTGGTTATTTTACACTCTGCTTTGTGTGTGTTTTTTTTTTTTAACCTGTCCTGTCCAGCATCATAGCAAGCCGAATGGCAGTCTGGTTGCTGTGCTGTGCCAAACAAAATTGCTTTTCCAAGGAGAGGTTTATGGGTATAAGGCTCCTCTTGATAATCTAATTCATTTATTTATTAATTTATTTACTGTTGAATTGTGTTATGGAATCTATATAATCTTGCTGGACCTGACTGGAGGGGACAGAAAAAGAAAGCAAAAAGAAGCGAAAGGGAAAGAAGAAAGAGGAGACAAAAACACTATAGATATAAAGCAACGACCCTTCAAACCAAACTATCACAAGACAACAAACTGCTACATTTGTACATAAATACACGAGCAAATTTCCTGTGGCTTTTACAGAAAAACAGAGCTGACAGTAATCAAGAGTTTGCTAAATAATAACAAAATCAAAGAAACATATCACAAACGTATAACAACCACCAAAGTACCAAATACACAGTCACTGGCCATCAGCAGCAACCCCGGAGCACGAACCCAAGCCACCCCACACCGAAGACGACCCCGGGCCCACCCAGAGGGTGGCAGAGGAGAGCCCCAGCCAGGGCCCCCCGCAGCCGCGGGGCACAGGCCCCGGCGAGCCAAGACCGGCAGCCGCCGACCCCGCCAGGTCCCGGCCATCCAGGGTGTCCAGAGCGAAGGGCCCAGGGCCCCAAGAACCCAGAGGCAACCCCCCCTCCCCAAGGCAGAGGGCCCACACCATGCCCAGGAGAACCAGGCCCCCCAGACAACCACCCGGCGCGGGCCAGCACCCACCGCAATGATCCAGCCGCACAGCACGGAAACCAGAAGCAAACTACCCTCTAGATGATGAGCTGCTAGCAGCACTAGGCACCCCCGTTCCCCGGGAGGCCCCCCAGGGCAAGACAGGCCAGTAGCAGCCACCCCCCTACGACCGGGCCACCCAGCGACCGCAGCCAACGAGCCACCACCGACCCCAGAAGGCACCCACCCACCACACGCCCAGGGGGGAAGAAGAGGACACTCCGCTTTGTACAGTTATGTATTGCTGTGTTTGCTTGTAACACTCAACACAATGTTTACATGAAATCCCTTTGCACTGTAATAGATAAATCTGCGGTATGTAATCAGTAAAACTCATTTTGTTGTACAGAAGATCATGTGTGTGAACTATGTGAAAGTATGGATTTATCATTTGGCCCTCAACATTTTCAACAATTTCAGGAGCGTACAAACATACAGTAGTGTGCAGTGAAGATTATTCACCACCACTTTTGTCTCAAAGGGCTCCTAATAAAAAGAAGTAAAAAAATTACTAAATAATTATTAAATAATATGAAAATGTATTGAACAATTCTACTGTAGGCAATGAGAACCAAAAAAATCATTCTGACAAGTATATTGAGGTAAAAGTATGGCTAATAAACAAAAACACTGGGAAAAAAAAAACAAGTTTTTCAGAAAAATTGAAATGTCAGAAATTTTCTCTCTTTTTTTTTTGCATAGCATGAATCTCTTTTTTTTCTCAAAAAAGAGACTTATTTTTGTTATTACTATATATTGTTTGTTTACTTATTCTCATCAATATGATCCAATATTACATAAAATAAATACTTGAATAGTACTTGGTTTCTGAT
>JBCNYH010000012.1:36803340-36813478 GCA_039654325.1 Tandanus tandanus
CACTTAGCACATCTTTTCTGTCCTGTACAAACTTTTGCAATATGGCCGAAGTTTTGACACTTGAAGCATCTAATTGGCTTCCCCATAAACTCTCTAACATTGTACCACTGTGCTTATTTTAATTATCTTAAAGTTTATTCATTTTATTCATTTATTTTTGCTTCTTTTTTCATTTTATTCATATTTTTTGAGACACGACATGTTTCACTTTATTGAACAGCAAAGTGGAGTACCAGAATTTACTTTGAACGAGAGTTGTCATCTTGACGAACCTGCAGAAGTCAAAGAGAAGTACGGTAAATGTCAGCGGAATGGGCGGAGTGTAAATATCTGTAAGCCAATGTCACCAGTTAACATGAAAACCAGTTAAACTGGAACACTGGCATGCTAGCTGTTAGCATCTGAAAACCCCTCGAAGCGCCTGTTCACATGAGCTAAATACAACAAAATACATTTGCTAACTGTACACAGCTCCACATTGTATATGCAGTGTTTATAACTGGTAATATCATTCGTAACGTACCGTGGTAATATAAACGAAAGAGGCAGAAACGTTGATGAAAATGCCTGAACAACTAACTGCTCATTCTGTTGTGCTGTGTGTGACGAGCGTGGGCGAGAGCTTCCGCAATATTCGGAAGGAACCAGGTCAGGCAGAGAAGTGATTGACAATTTATTAAAGATACGTGGATATTGAGGTCGTGAGTGTACACACAACATCGAGTTACAGAGATGAAGCTTGTTCGTGGTGTCCTTGTTCGCCCAGTCTCGTCAACAAAGTTGTTATTGTTCGTATTGCGCCTTTGCACTCTAGGTGGTTCAGAGCAGTTTAATTCCTCCGCCGGACAGTGGTGGTCTTCGCACTTATATAGTTAATATAGAACTCTTTGTGACATTAACAACTTGCAGCACAAGTGGTAGGCCTTGTCATAGTAGGCCTCAGTATGACATCATCACTGTTACATGACAAACAGTACCATTTCTGTGTTGTCATAGTAGGTACGCAGTAGGAACATAGTAGGTATGTGCCTCGTACGTAACATGTGTCCCTCGTGAGTGCCCCGGAACATCAATAACAACAGGTCTAATGATGTCACTTGGCGTCACAGAAAAAAAATTATTTAAGAAAAGGTACCCGGTGCTAGTTTTTATGTAGACAGTTATTCCTCCGGCTCTTAATGAAACCTATGCTGGTAGTACAAGTCCGAGTGGAAATTTGGGAATAGGAACAACGCCTTTGTATTATGAACCCCAACCTGCTCGGAAACGAGATGACATGAATCTCCACACGGACCCCAACACAGAAAACATTACAGCTATATGGCAGCACTAATGACGGTGCCCCTGTTTGGGCACGTGACACACAAGTCCAGCATTTGCTACTCGGACCAGCGGATGTCAGGTCGGAACGAATAAATTTATTGTTAAGGGAATTAATAAATTTCTAGTTCTGACTTTAAGGAAATTTTAAAAGAACATGCCCTGACAGACAATGGTTTTATTTGAGCTTGTTAACTACAGGCCCATAGCCAGGATTTTGAATGGGGGGTTCTCAAGGCAGGAGGGTGGACCTTTTTGTCCAGCCAGGGGTATGGGGACTGCCTAGGTCCTGGGCGAAACCCTGGTGTGGAGCCAGGGGGGATGGGAAGCTCCTGATTAAAGTTAAAAACGATTAAAGTTAAAGTATTTTGGTTATACATTTTTTTTTCCTAATAAAATATATACCTGTACAGTGCCTTTACTTTGAGCAGCATGTAGAGGGATGTTTTTTAGTAACAAAATGTTATAGCACTTGCTTTATGGTTTTCTTCGCAGAGCAACTAAACAGGTACAGTAACTACCAGGACTTAAACACTAAAGCCAATTTCTGCTACAACAGAGTACAACAACCTGCTACAGACATCAATCTGTCCAGTCCAGCTAAGTTTGTTTGCAAGCACAAAGTTCACGTCTACCCATGATCCTGTTACTGTATGTCCTTTCAGATGTCAACTTCTGAATATCACTATAAGTAGAAAAAAATAAAAGGAAGGATCAGTTAAGGGACCTATTATGGCAGGAAAACTGTCATGAAAAGGGGCTACAACTTCTTTTGATACTGTGACATTTCTACAAATCTCTAATAAATAGAGCATGATCATATGCAACAACACTCCCAGTCTTTTTAGAATATTTAACATAAGATAATGCTTAGCGCCACAAATATACAGGCATCACCTACAATTTGGGTTTTTTGATAAAAACGATTCTGAAAGCTTTAAAACCATGTGAATGACAACTATTCACACACACACACACACACATAACACAGACACTTTATCACAGCCATTTTGTCTGGAATGCTGATATTTTTACAAGGTTGTGGCTGAAGGTTTGCAACTGGCATTGGTCCTAAACCAGTGTGGCAAACTCATGGAAATTGCTACTGGTCCATACGGACCAGTAGCCCTGAATCACTACTGGTCTGTACAAATTGCAACTGGTGTACAAGCATTTTCGGGGGCAAAAAAATGAATAAAAAGTAGCACAAATTGTCTGACAATGTATTTTATTCCAAAACATGTAGAATTTGGCACCACTGTTAGCCACTATAATCAAACGTATAAAATATGAAAGAGTGAAATATGGAGACAACTATGACCAATTTGTGCATCCCTCGTGAGCGTCCCGGAACATCAATAACAACAGGTCTAATGACGTCACTTGAAGTCACACTTGCCGGACTGAGCTAAGCTGGTCCCCAAATCCACCTCTAGCTCGCGCCTTTATTCAGTCTAGTGAGCCTGTCTGGCTGCCAGTATGACGTTAGCATTCGAGGCTGAGGCTCTCCACAGGTGTTTACTGTTTTCAATAAACTTGGCAATAGCTGAAAAAAAAAATTGTAGGGTTATATAGGCAGACCTTTTGGCGGAATTTGGGCGGTTCGTTCGAACCCAAAGTGATTTCTTTATCTTACCTTAATCATCCAACAATATCTGTAACAAGATCACACCATGCCTTCATTCCACAGCTGAATGGGGCTTTATTTATGAGTAAGCTCTCCATACACAGAGATGGGAGTCCACACCAGGTTGCAAGGCATAACATGTCATATGCAGGGTAGAGAGGAGATTATCCCTACTCTTAGACAGTATGTTGCTGTAGTTTATGACAAGAAATGGTACATTGGATGTGATGTGGTTGTGTCTCAATCAGGCCCATCAACAGCACCCAGTCTAAAATGGCCAGCCAGAGGAAAAGGGATGACAAGTGCTAGATACCATTTAAAAATATACTGACAATAATTGATGTACCAACTGTTGCAAGTTTTTCAAAGTTACAAAGCGGTGGAGAATGATGTGGGAAGGATGTTAAGAGAATACAAAGCTTACTTAAAATCAAATCCATTCATTGTAAATAAAATAAAAAAGAAAGACAAACCCTCTTTTCTTTGAAGACTATTTACTGGATAAAATCAAGAATATTCAATTTCAAGTAGTTTTATATGTATGTTTTGTCTTGAGACATATGACAAGGCCTTAAAACTGGTTCTTATATACAGGCGAGTTTCTCATAAAACGGCTCATTTAAAAAAAAAAAAAAAAAAAGTATATATGATTTTTACTATTCTATTTTTACTTGATAGTTGTAGTTCACAATATGAAGGTATATTTTGCAAAAGTAGAAGAAAATTTATACATGCCCACACGGCCACTAAGCACTGAAATTGAGAAGTTTTAAAATAATCATTAAAAATCATAAATCGTAATATGCTATACTGTTGTTAGAAAAAAGCTACTATTTGCTTTGGTTGTTATGTGTGATATATATGTACCATACTTCAATTTAATACAATTATCTATATGTTTAAATGAAAAATTAAATATTCATGAATTATTTTATTTATTTATTACTTTTTCGTGAAAAAATTGATGACGTTGAATAATTTCATGACTTTGGGAGGGTATAGTAAATAACCTATAAAATAAAGATTATTATTTAATTTAAAGATTAAATAAAAGTAAAATAAAGTAAATATACAACATCAGGACAATTAACATTGCGAAAAGGGGCACTGTATGACACTACCCCACCCACAGAACAGATTCTGAACTTTTCAAGTGTATATCTGTCTCAATATTGTCAAAAGTCATGCAGAAAAAAACAGGCAAGGATAGAAAGAAGCGTGGGGCCTAATTTGAGGTGATAACTCTGAAATCTAAAGATACAGATCATTTATAAAGAATTTACTAAAGATATAGAACATTTTGCATGTTGCATCAGGAAGTTGCAGCATGTTTAATATATATATTTTTCATAACAATCTGAGGTGGTCACTCCAACCCCATTGACATGGAATGACTCCATAGTAAAAAATAGGTTCAAAAATAAGTTCAAACTTATGTAAATGTTTGAAACGAACAATCTTCCATAACACATTCAGAGACAGCATTAAATAATGAATGAAATTTAAATGAATTTTCCAGTGCTAAAAAAATATAATACAGGACCAAATCTGAACTGACCAGTTCCAGTTTATTGTGCAATAATATTGTGCTTAGTGTCCTGTGTATTTAAAAATGTAAAATGTAAACATGTTTACTGGAATGGTATTAATATTCACTGGTGGCTCAGTGGTTAAGTCTCTGGGTTACTGACCAGAAGATCATACAGGGATTCAAGCCCCAGCACTACCATGCTGATACCGTTGGGCTTCTTTCCCCTGTCTGCTTCAGGGATGCTGTATGATGGACTCTGTGCTCTGACCCCAGTTTATTGACAAGCTGCAATATATGAAGAAAAAAAATTTACTTTATTGTATGTGTTACATATAAAGGATTCATTTGTCTTCTCTTTTACTTTAGTCTTTTGTTAACTCCACTTTTTTCTCCCAACTGGACAGATGTGGGAAAGGATCAAGTCTATCATATTTTTGATGATGGTGGGAGGTGGATGTAGATGATGGGGTAGTTGGTGGGCTAGAGTCATCTCCCAGGCATCCAGCAGCTGCACATTGAGTCCTCTAAACATAGTGCGCAGAACAGCATCAATCTGCAGAGAAAACCAGTCACTGTTGAACAGGCTGCTCTCCGGGTCAAGGTTCTGCAGGTTGGCAGTGCGGATCACCACCAAGGTTCCCGGCTCACGGCTCAGTAGCCGAACCACAGCCCTGCGGATGTGCCGTAGGCGTCGTATATAAACTTCGATTGGGAAAGTGCTGAAGTGAGACCACACACTCACAAGAACCACTATGTCTGGTCCTCCCTTGATCCTGTCTAGTTCATTTGCAACATAGTGTAGTTCAGAGGAAAGTACTGAGGTGAAACGGATGGGGGGCCCATGGCAGCGATAGCTCACCAGAATGTTATTTCTGCTGTCCACAGCCATAAATGGCCCCACATTCTTAGGGCTATGGAGGTTGAACTCTTTCAGTTCTGCAGGAGACAGGCATGACAGAAGAAAAGTTAATAAAATGAAACAATGACCAGGGTATAGTGGGCCCAAAAAGTAAACAGACGAGTCACACTATCAAATATATGGATTTCACTGCATTAGAAAACATGTCAAACCAAGCGGCATACCACAAGAAAACTTTTCAATGTTCCCCCAAAAGAAATTATTTATAAAAAGAAAAAAATAAGAATTATAATCTATTTTAAAGGGAGCTATTGAAAAAAATGCTTAAATATACAGTGTGTCCCAAAAGTCTCTATACTCTTTTAATAAATTCCTCAAAATTACACAAGAAACTAAGTGTATTCATATTTTTAATATCAACAAAGGAGTCATTGCAGCTCTACTTGCTTGACTTGCCATCACGTTCCAACTCTTTGAAGACTAGCTGTATATCTCCATATGAGTGCCTCCATTTTCGACAACCTTCTGCCACCTTCGGACGCAGGGGAACATTACCTGTAGTTTGCTGTGCCTCAACTTCAGTCGAGGAGTGACCTTGCTAATGTCTTTTTTCAACAAAACGGAGCCCCTCCCCACTTTGCCAGGTTAGTAGTAGGTTTTCTGAACATCAGGTCAAAGGGGTCCCCTGGAATGGGCTCCGTGCTCCCCTTTTTTTCTGTCATTCTATCTCAAGCAAGGTATATGCCACTAAGTCCCATGACCTGTCACAGCTTGAGGAAAGAATCCGCATGGCCTGTCGCAAGGTTGAGGAAGGAGAGGCCTGCGTCCGAAGATGGCTGAAGGTTGTAAAAAATGGAGACGCTCATGTGCTCAAGTCTATCTAGTAAAACTGCAATGACTCCTTTGTTGATATTGAAAAGATGAATACACTCAGTATCTTGTGAAGTTTTTAGGAATTTATTAAAAGTGTATAGTAACTTTTGGGACACCCTGTGTGTGTTTATATATGTATGCATATATACACACATATACACACATATACATACATATATATATATATATATATATATATACACCTCACCTTGCATGAAGTCAGCGTTCGGTGGTTATTTCAATGAAGATATAGTTTTTTTTTTTTCTGATCTGGTGAAGCAAGTGGACTTAAGGTGCAAATAAATGATGCAAATACATGCAAATTTACATACAAAAATACATTTAACCAGCTGATGTCAAGGTAATTTACAGTAGAGGCCTTGGTTTGTCACATATACATTATAGGGCAGTGAACTTCTTTTCTTCATTTAACCTCTGGAGACCCCACTGTCCTCTTATGAGGACATCATATTTTCCCCAACAATATTGTCAGTATGTCCTTCTAAGATTCTCATATCATTGGGTATTACTCCTTTGCCAAAGTTCTTCTTGTTTGAAGACATTGATCAAGTTCAATAGTTATCAGATGGTGAGGGAGAGAAGCAGTGTGAAGAAATGAGAAGACACACAACATTAATTTTTGGGTCTCAGGAGGTATATCCCAGCTTGTAAGGAAGTCGGGGTTATACAGTAGGATCAGCCATAAGTGGCAGCTTGGTAGTGCTTGGTAAGGCTTGAATCCTTGACCTGATCAATAACCCAATTTTACTATTGAACCACCACTGCTCTCTGCAGTGTGGATGTTTCATAGATGAAGTGAATAACATTATTTTATAATAGCACATCAGTGTCAGGGAGATACTAGATGGTAAGTGAACAAGCACATCTCATAGCTGGCAGTTTGGTTGTAGAAGAAATGGGAAGGGGTGAAGACCAGAGTAACTTGTCTTCAAATCAAGTGTCAAATCATTATAGCCAGGTAACTGTGTCATAATACCCCTGAAACAATAAGGTATTTGGAGTGTCAGCAGTGACAAGTACCAACTAATGTCCACCATGAAAAGCACCTACAACAGGCACACTAGTGACAAAACTGGATAGCACAATGGTAGAAGGTTGCTTATTTTAATCAGTTCCACTGTCTTTTACATCACTTGCACAGTTGGGTACACATAGTGCTGTTTAACTGTCAAAGTGATGATACCAGGATGCACTGCAGGAAGCAGATATGTTGGCAGATAGTGTGCCCTGAGCAGTGATTTGCCTGGTCTAGGCTTTCAAATGGATATAAATGTGTCATGTTCCAGGGATACTCTGTGATGGCAGTGGTTTCTTACAACAAGATAATGCACCCTACCAAACTGCACACATTGTTTAAGAATGGTTTGAGGAACATTATAAAGATATGCTTACATGGTAATTATGGCACATGGAAAACCAACAGCATAATAGAGTTTTGTGTCATCAGTGTCCTGTGTTATGCAGTCAGTTACCTTTGACATTATACATGTGCAACTAGCAGAGTAGCCACATCCAATTAAAAACAATAGATAAATAAATATAAAAATAAGAATCCATACAACCAAAATAGATCAAAATCCTCAGGAGGTCCCAAAGGCCAGGTAGAAGAAATGTGTTCCAAGAGTAGATTGAAAAATTGGTAATGAGGCGGCCTGTGTCACATAAAGGGGCAAGTCATTCCACATGATGTAAAGTATCATGTGGAATGACTTGCCCCTTTATGTGACACTTGCCCTTTATGTAAAGGGGGGGATTGCGTGATGACAGTACTCAGGCACTTGAGAAAATGATGAGTTGTCATTTTGTCACGCTTCATTGCACATGTGTAGGTCACTTTGCAAAAGTGGAACAAATACAGTTTGAGCAAAACACAATGTGTATCTGCACAATTTGAGGAGTGGTTTGGAAAGCCTATATAAAGAATGTCAACTAAAAATGTTCACTATTGTTAGTCTAGCGCACGTCATAATGGCACTTCTATCATGTGAACAACATCTCCGGGCAATGGGTATGGTGGAGGCCGGGCTAAGCTACAGTGAGGTAGCGAGGTGTATGGGCTGTACACAACCCACCATCAGAAACCTGATCGACTGCCAAAACATGACAGGGTCAGTTGACGACAGGCCACGTCCAGGGCGAGAGAGAGTGACGACTCCCGAACAGGATCGCTACATCCGGTTGCGGCACTTGCGGGACCGGTTCCAATTATCGGACACCGTCAGTGGTCGTTGACGATAACATCACTGCTCGTTGCTATATCGACCAGATCCTGCAGCCTCACACCATCCCATTCCTGCAGCAGCACCCTGACCTGACAGTGTTCCAACAGGACAACATCTGCCCACACTTGGCACGTGTGACCCAAGCCTACCTGCAAGCACAGGGGGTTGATGTTTTGCCCTGGCCAGCCTATTCTCCGGATATGAACCTGATAGAACACCTGTGGGACCACCTTGGCAGGCAGGATGGAAATCGGGTTCCCCAGCCTCAGAATAGGCAACAGCTGATCCAGGCACTGCAGCAAGAGAAGGAAAGGATTCCGCAGGACATTATACACCGACTCGTCCGGAGTATGCGCCAGTGAATCACCGCCTGTTCCAATGCAAACGGAGGCCATACCCGATACTGACTGTTGTGACTTTCGTTTTGGTAGGTGCCATTTTGTTTTGTTGTTTTTGATGTGCATAATTTATTCTTGACACTTTTGTTGTTTTTTGAAGCCAACATGCTAAACAAATTATCCATATTACAGAAATCCAGTTTTGAGTAACAGAATAAAAATTATGTCGAAAATTATGGTCTCAAAGTTTTTAATGACTGTCAGTGTACTTCCTCACTTAATTTGACTGCTACCATGCGACAATCAGAATAGGCTTATACATCCAAATACTGTTTTGTCTCATTTTTAACAGAGTATATGTCTGGGGGGTGGTGTTTTGTTTGTTTTGTTTAATTTTTTTATGGGGGTGATGATTAAAAATTTGTGTTTGTGCAATCACTTTTATAATAAATGTCACTTGATTTAATATGTTCTTTTTTAATGCAGTGAGTTCATATATTGTAAACATGGCTCACATGTCCTTTTGAAAGTATAGTAATTCACAGAAAGATCATTAACAATTTATAAACATGCTCTTACCAGGAACAGAAACAGTGAGGTATTCAAACCACTGGCGCACAGTGGAATCTCCAAGCATGTACACGATCTTCCCTCGAAGACATTTTGTTATGGCTGAGGATTCATTAAACTGCTGGATCACTACACCACTCAAAGTCTTCCAGGAATTGTGAAAGTAGTAGCCAGCAGCTCTGTAACTATTTTTTACCTTGGCTTGTCCTTTTAAGGGGAAAAAAACTGTGTGTATTATACTATTATACACAATTTCATTTACCAACAGTGCATATTACTTAATCTGAATGTAAATTAAGTGTACAGATGTTATACATTTGTGCTTCTGATATGGGAATCCTTTTTAAGTACTTTTTGATCAGGTCTACATACCATGTATGGTTAATTGTGGGCATGTGTGTATTTGAATGAGCATTAAAATACAGATCACAATTAGTGGTTAAGTGGTAAATTTCTTTTCCTACACTTGAACTTGCATACATTGTTCTGTATTAGTGGATTGCCCACTTCCTATTTGCTAGCATCTGTGACATTGTGCTCGGTACTGCCATTATGATGCCTGGAAGCTGTAAAGTGTTACACAGGGTTTGACAGACACAGAGGTTCCATGCAGCAGAAAAAAGACAACCTTATTTCTGGATGAATTTAAAAAAAAAAAGAAAGAACTGACATCATCAGGAAAGTGAGTTGGATCTGTTGACTATTGTTGGTTGGGGGGGGGGGGGGGGGGGGGGGGGGGGGGGGGGGGGGGGGGGGGGGGGGGGGGAGGGGGGGGGG
>JBCNYH010000012.1:36861564-36874181 GCA_039654325.1 Tandanus tandanus
ACTGCTCCAGCTCCTTCATGTTGGATGGTTTCCGCTTGTGAACAGCAATCTTCAAGTCTGACAACAGATTCTCAATTGGATTGAGGTCTGGGCTTTGACTAGGCCATTCCAACACATTTAAATGTTTCTGCTTAAACCACTCGAGTGTTGCTTTAGCAGTATGCTTCGCGTCATTGTCCTGCTGGAGGGTGAACCTCTGTCCCAGTCTTAAATCACAGGCAGGCTGAAACAGGTTTTGCTCAGGATTATCCCTGTATTTAGCACCATCCACCTTTCCCTAGACTCGGGTGAGTTTCCCAGTCCCTGCTGCTGAAAAACATCCCCACGGCACGATGCTGCCACCATGATGTTTCACTGTGGGGATGGTGTTCTTGGGGTGATGGGATGTATTGGGTTTGTGCCAGATATAGCGTTTTCCTTGGTAGCCGAAAAGTTCAATTGTAGTCTCATCTGACCAGAGCACCTTCCTCCATACATTTGGGGAGTCACCCACATGTCTTTTGGCAAACTCAAAACATGCCTTCTTATTTTTAACACTAAGTAATGGCTATTTTCGGCCACTCTTCCCACAACCCAGCTCTATGGAGTGTATGGCTAATTGTGGTCCCATGCACAGATACACCAGTCTCTGCTGTGGAACTCTGCAGATCCTTCAGGGTTACCTTTGGTCTCTGTGCTTCCTCTCTGATTAATGCCCTCCTTGCCCAGTCTGTGAGTTTTGGTGGGTGTCCCTTTCTTGGCAGGTTTGTTGTGGTACCATTTTCTTTTCATTTGAAGATGATGGATTTGATGGTGCTCCGGTGATCATCAAAGATTTGGATATTTTTTTATAACCCAACCCTGACTTGTACTTCTCAACAACTTTGTCCCTGACTTGTTTGGAGAGCTCCTTGGCCTTCCTTGGCGGCCTCTGGGGCTTTTCAGAAAAGGTGTGTTAATACTGACAGATCATGTGACACTTAGATTGCACACAGGTGGACTTCATTTCACTAATTATGTGACTTCTGAAGATAATTGGTTGCACCAGAACTTTTGAGGGGCTTCATAGCAAAGGGGGTGAATACATATGCACATGCCAATTTTCAGATTTTTATTTAAAAAAAATTATTTTATATATTTCTTTTCTCATTTCACTTCACCAACTTAGACTATTTTGTGCATATCCATCGCATGCATTTCAGATTACAAAAACATTTAAATTACAGGTTGTAATGTAACAAAATAGGTAAAAAGCCAAGGGGGGTGAATACTTTTGCAAGGTACTGTAAACACACAAAAACCTTCCTATTCTGGCAGTTTAATCTCGGGAAGTTAATGCACGTATATATTTCCACTATGAAGCACACATATAAGTGTACATTGCATATCTCCCTTACACATTGCCAAAGGGATACCACTTGTATCAGCTTCACCATGTTGCCGACATAGGGCCATGGAAACATGTCGGCCTTTTCCTCATTTGGCAAACCTAAGACTTTCTCAAAAGCTTCCGCTAGAAAGCCTCATCCATGTATAGAGCACCGCACTCAATGACGGAGAACATCAGGTGTTTATAAACACAAACCATGGATATACAGAAGCTTTATTGCATATTGTGTATTCGCTATAATTATTTATTTTTCATTTCCTGCTACCCTCCGGATTTCAGTGACAGTACACAGGACGCTTTCCATTATAATCTGCTTGGCTGTTGTAAGTTCATCTAGTACATGCATCAACATGCATCATAAGTTGCCCTTATTTTTATATAAAATGGCCTACTTATAATCTCAGCATTTACATGACATAATTACTAGCACAAGACTTGATTTAAACCTTTTAGCAAGACGTAAGACTTCACTCAATCTTTGAGTGAGCGAGCAATTTTCCCATGAATATGGCTTAATGCCTTCAATAACACAAGTGGACGTTGAACAGACATGCTTAGCTTTTACTCTACAAGAATGCATACATTTTGCTTTGTATAACATGCTTCAAGCTAATAGTGTTCATTTTCTTTTCTTTTTTCTTTTTTTAAAGAACACAACTGGCAAACTGTAACTTTAACATGTTACCATAAAGTGCTGTAGGGCAACACAAGAAACTGTACGGAAGCCTTCAGATGACAAAAGATTGCTGTGAAATGGCTATATGTGAGAGTGAAACCCAGCAAAGTGGGTACTGCTGTTCGTAGTACTTAAAGCTACGACTATCACAGAGATTTGGACCACTCTGTGCTCACACCCTCTTTTTCCTACTATGGATATTTAGCTTTGAACTCAAATATTTGGGGATTGTAGCATTAGATTCAAGAGCCTTTATTGTCATTATGTTCACACATAATGAATTTGTATGAGACTCTCAGCTTTAAAAGGAACAATCAAGGCTATAAACTGAAATTAACACCGTCAAGAGCAGAATATAAGCACAAGTAATAACTACACAACTTTTAAATAGAAATATGAAATAGCAGTGAAAACTCAAAACACCTGTGAATAAAAGCTGAGCACTGGGGTATACAGTATGTACATTAACAAGGAAAGCATCTTTTACTCTCAGGCTCTTATAGAAACATGTCACGCTATCTTATTCCTATCTTCGAGCATGGTTATTATGTGACTTATTTTGGGACTCCAACTGAAAGCTGAAACTTTGCTCATTTCATTTTTTACATATTATCCATACTTATTTGGCAGCATGGTGCCGCAGTGGTTAGCACGTCCGCCTCACAGCAAGAAGGCCTTGGTCTCGGGCATTTCTGTGTGGAGTTTGCATGTTGTCCCCGTGCTTCCGTTTGTTTCCTCCGGGCACACCAGTTTCCTCCCACAGTCTAAAAACATGCACAGTAGGCTAATTGGCTGTTTTAAATCACCCCTTGATGTGAGTGTGAATGGTTGTGTGTATATGTTGGCCCTGCAATGGCCTGGCGAGCTGTCTAGGGTGTACCCTGCCCTCGCCCAGAGTCGGCTGAGATGGGCGCCAGCCTCCCCTCAACCCTAATTAGGAATAAGCAGCTTAGAAAATGAATGAATGAACGTACATACTTATCTTTCCCATTGCACTTTGTACGACATAATATTCATACTTGTTTATTCTTTTTTTTATTCCTTCCTTTTTGGGGCTGTTTGTAACCAGGATATTTTGATTAATTGCCGGAGAGCTGCTACCTCGATAGCCATTTCTCCACTTGTGCCCTACTATCTTGCTGTTGGATGCTCAGACAGTTCAGTTAGAATCTATGACCGACGAATGCTTGGTACCAGAGCTACAGGTGAGCTAAGGTTTTTTTGGTACTAAATTGCTGCTGGTTGAGATCAGAATGCTTTGTAGTACAAGATACAATGTATTTTGGTTATTTTATACCTCATTGACTATTTATAGGTAATTACATGGGGCGAGGTACAACAGGTATGTGTGTGAGATTCGTCCCTGCCCACTTGTCCAACAAGTCCTGCCGTGTGACATCCCTATGCTACAGTGGCGATGGACAGGAGGTTCTGGTCAGCTACTCCTCTGACTACATCTACCTGTTTGACCCCAAAGATGACCAGGCCCGAGAACTGAAGGGTCCATCTGAGGAGAGGAGAGAGGAGGTAAGGAGTATAAGCAGTATAACTGTCCATCTGCTAAGGACATAGAAATATCTCAACATTATTGGTACAGCAGAGAAGTGATGTGTGGAACATGAAAAGTCTCTTAGAGACTTCCATCAGGCTGTCTCAAGTCATAGGTCTAAAGATTAAACACCATCTGATCTAACTGTCAATGACCTGGGTGGTTTTTTTTTTTTTTTATTAGGTGAAGGTATATTGAGCAATCCTGAGATATCTGTCAACAAACCAGCTGATAATTTCTAACTTTCAAGATCACGAGGCTTGGTCTGTAAGACCTGGTGGTGTATGTGGGATTAAAGTTCCGGGGGCAGGTGGGGAAATATGCTGGGTCACTGATACAGGGTCTCTCTTTTTGTGTGTGTAGCTGTGCCTGGATCCCCCCATGCACACATTCCTTTCTAAACAGAGCTGCAGACGCAGGCTATGTTCCATTGCAGGGACAGAAATAGACTTGGTGCACAATGACACTCAGAGTCAGAGAGTAGAAGCCCTCAGGTCTCCAAATTGAATTAATGCAAAGAAAAGCTATCATTTAATCAGTGATTTTTCTCTCTCTCTCTCTCTCTCTCTCTTTCTCTCTCTGTTTAGTCAACATTTTTAGCTGTTGAAGGTGTATACCTCTTTTGCTGTTTTAAACAACAATTTCTATTCTGAAAGTTTTTTTTTTTTTTTTTTTTTTTAAAGAACCCTAGGAAGTTTTGCCATGGCTTTTTCAGTCTGCACTAGAGAGTGAGACAGGAGTGGACTTTTCACTCCTGTTCCACCCCACTCCCACAAGAATAATCTTATCCATTACCATTCCTGTTCCCAGCCTTGCGCCCAACTCCTGTCCTGTTCTGTCCCATCCCAGAAGAATGATGCCTATCACATCTTGTTTCTGTGTTTTCTTTTTATTCAATAATTTATTAGAACTGCAAATACAGTATGCTATATAAATATTTTTATGGCGTGTGTGTGTGTGTGTGTGTGTGTGTGTGTGTGTGTGTGTGTATACACACACACACACACACACACATCTACAAACACACAAATTTCCGTGTGCAAAGGGCAAGGGCACAAGCCTAAGCACTTGAGATGGACCGTCACACAGTAGAAAGTGTATTGCTGTTAAATAAATCAGTATTCGGTATATTTATTATTGAAAAAAAAAATGCACACTGTGCTCTGAAACAAAAATTTTAATAGACCATAGGGGTTCAGACGCTCCCTCCGAAAGGACCATTTCATAATATGCTAATATAGAACAAACATTGAATGTTTGAAAGCCCCAGCTTCAGCGTGACAAGTAAATGTCCGGAAATCTAATATCCAGTTTTGCCTCGGTGACCTTGAAAAGTAGGTCAAGGTCACTCACACACAAACTCATCCTAGCACTCATAGTAGTGAGCCAGCATACCAAGTTTGAAAGCCCCAGCTTCAGCGCGTGACAAGTAAATTGTCCGGAAACCTAATTTTATGAAGTTTTGCCTCTGTGACCTGAAATCTAATATACAGTTTTTGAACCCTGTGACCTTGAAAAGTAGGTCAAGGTCACTCACACACAAACTTATCCTAGCACTCATAGTAGTAAGCCAGCATACCAAGTTTCAAAGCCCCAGCTTCAACTCGCAGCAAGTAAATGTCCGAAAACTAAAGTGTGATGAAGGGACGGAGCCTATTCCTATATCCTGAGCGGCGGGAGCTAAAAAGGACCATCCAGGCTATTGTTAGCAACAAGTATAAATCCAAAGTCTCTAATGGTATGGGGTTATCAGTGCCTTTGGCAAGGGTAACTTACACTTATGTGGTGCAGCATTAATGCAGGAAAGTACATTGAGATTTTGGAGCAACATATTTTCTAGGTACACCCATGCATATTTCAACAAGATAATGCAAAACCACATTTTGCACACGTTGTAAAGGCATAGCTGTGGAAGAAGAGGGAATGTGTGGTGAATTTTGAGGTGACCCTGTAGTCTTGCATACCACAAGACCTGAAAGGCTTTATCACTTAGTTTCTTCAGTCCCTAAACATCATTTAAGTGTTGTGAGAAGACATGGTAATATACAAAGGGATGAATACTCTCCCAACCTTTTTGGAAATGGGTTGCAAGAATTAAAATAAAATGAGCATTTATATATATATATATATATATATATATATATATATAGAAAAGGACATGAATTTGTCAGTTCATAAAAGGCAAGTTTATAGCAAAAATAGCAATACAGTTATTAAACTAACAAGTCAGATATAAAATAGTGAACTTCTGAATAAAATAAAATTAGGCACATCTACACATAATAGGAGCTTACGTTCATATACAGCATGCAAACCTCGGCACGTTTATAGGAACAAATTATATGTCCCGCTGTTTATTTATATGCAAATTACTTCCGTATTTGCATCGCATACATGCGAATCCCATGTGACTTTTTGCAATACAGTGTTGCCCCCACCCACCATGTGCAGACTTATTGCTTGGGTTTTTTTTTTTTTTTTTTTTTTTTTTTTTTCTTCCCCCCATTCACGAAGAAGCTGGTAATAACAATATTGCGTTTTGATGTGCAAAGACATACGATGTATACAAGCTTTTATCAAGTTTTAACAGATTCACCACTTGTGGCCTTTAAAACTGAGTCCTAAGAGTTAAGGGTCATGACTCCAACGTAACCAGTATGTGTGGTTTTAAGTATGACATTTGGCAAGGACCCAGAATTACCAATTGTACACACATGAGGGATCCTAAATCTATTAATATCATATGGAACATCATTCTGTTTTATCACTCATATGGCTTTTTATTTAATTTAACTCTTAAGTATAATTCTTAGCATGTTCACAATTAAAAGCTAAGACAATTTTAAGAGTGATTGTCCTTTCTTGTGTGTTTCTTGTAGCTAAAGCAACCCCCAGTTAAACGATTACGTCTGAGAGGAGACTGGTCAGACACAGGACCTCGAGCTCGACCCGAGAGTGAAAGAGAACGAGATGGTGAGAGAAAAAAAACTGTGGTCCCCTAGTGTATTTAGAAGGAGCTCACTGGTTTCTCTGTGAGAGACAGGGCTTTAGGGTTTATTCTGGGTGACTCTATGGTCTTGAACTTTAGGGTCATGAAGCATTTTTTTCTTCACCTTAGGAGAACAGAGCCCCAATGTGTCCCTGATGCAAAGGATGTCAGATATGTTATCACGTTGGTTTGAGGAGGCCAGCGAGGCCCAAAGCAGCAGAGCCCGTCCACAAACTCGGCCCAGAGGTATGACGTGCATCAGCATATTACCTCTAATTTTAGTCCTAATATAATAAATTTTAACCCAGCATAAGGAGTTTTCTTCTACTTTATTTTAAAACTTTAGGCGAAAGATGTATTTTGTATTTTAACTTCTTGTGCTTATGTTTAAATAGACAAATGTGGTGTATCTTAAGACAGTAATGTCTCTTCTTTTTTAGGTGTGGCAGCTCGGACAGTAGGGGTTGCTGCAGCATCAGAGAACCCCTCTCAGGAGTCTCTGGGGGCCGAAGGTCCCATGGAGGTGGAGTCTGCTACCTCTGAGAGTTCCACCCAACCTGCCTTGGACTCGGCCCCAACCGCAGCTTCGCCACAGCCTCTCCTCAATTCAGTCTCCTCTTGCTCCTCAGGCTCTTCGTCCACTGTGACAGTCTTGCCACCCTCCACCTCTTCCTCTGTGGACAATACTGCCGCCTCTTCTTTGCTCTCCTCTTCAAATTCAGAAGAGCAGAAGAGCCAGAGTGAGGTGATGACCACCAGGTCAGCCACACCTACCCCTTCCACAGAGCCTGCTTCATCTGGTAAGGATGCTGACTGACAGTTCATCACTGTTGCATGTCAGTATTGGGCCTTGTGTAAAGAATGATGTTAGAATGTATATAAAATCAACCATATGGAGTCATAAAGTTGTCTTTTATCTTGTGGTGCAGTCACAACGGGCTGGATTGTAAAGTGTGGTTCTAAAGTGTGTGCGTTTTGGTACTATAACTAGTTTTGCATTGCAGGACTCATGATATGTCACGACTTCAAAAAGGTTTTTAAACAACATACCAAACATCAAGTTAAAAACTTTTACATACTTAAAGTGCAACGGAACATACTTTAAATTGCAATATTTCATACTGGTGGATGAAGATACTGGTTAAAAAAAAAAACAAGGTTATGATCATCCATATTGTCATCCAAAAATCATCCATATGCCAAATTATTTTAGCACCTCATGAAGATGAAAACAAAAATGTACAGAGGTAAAAGTGAGGAGGATGAATTGAGTACCAGTTTCTGCAAGGAACATGGTTGGAGATGTAAAGAAAATAGTAGCTTTTTGAGGTTGCCATGTGTACATATCTACAACTAGAGTCTGCCAATGTAATACTAATACTATGCTAATTTAATATTTGAAAGGCATTCCAGTAGAAAGCTTTTTTTTAATTCATCTAATTGCTTCCCTATGCTCCTCAAGAGGTCTGGACTGGGTACAGAACCTGGGTTCTGTGCTCAAATAAGACAAAAATAGCTAAATAAAGATGTGGGAGAGATTACTTATTTTACAGAAAAGGACATAGGTAAGCAGATTCTGGAGTGTTTTGGGACTGATTTTCGTCCAAGATTCATTGAAGTTACCACAATCTTAAGACTATGTCAGTCAACCAGGTTTCGTAACCTTTCCCCCAACTTTACAAATGATGCCAATTGTTGTATTTTGTATCATAGTATTGTGTCAGTCGCTTCATTTTTACAGAACTCAAAGATTTCTCTTTAATATTGCTGGAATTTTGCCCATCAGTGTACTGGTCTTATAATACCCAGCGTGATTTTATATAGTCCATACCCCATTAACCATTATGTATAGGCTATATCAGTATAGGTTTGTGCAGCAAGCTAGCTTTGGTAATGTACTGCTTACCACAACTGCACTATAACTCCCAAATATCCAATCCAAAACAGTTGTCATCTTTATAAAATATCCCTTTTCCTTTCATCAAAAGAGTTTTTCTCCAGTTCTACAATGGACAAATCATATGCTACAGAATGCAATAGCTTTGATATAAGAGGTGAATAGGTATTTTATTAGGGTTTTTTCTTTGGGGTTTGGTGAAGAGAAGGATGTTAATTTTATTATCCATTCTTCTTTTTTCTTAAATAATTATTTAAGAATGCTCCTTTCATATTGATAGTTATATTATCTGGGGTTTTAATGAAATTTAGGCCACATTTTCTGCTGAGTGTACTTTTGCAATAGTACCTTTTTAGAGTTTTAGGACAGTCAAGTGACAGAACAGAAAGTTGTAGTTTAATCCATTTTAAATTTTTATATATTTTTGCTTCCTTTTACAGATGATTTTTCGTGAATATCCTACTAGACATTCAAGGCATCATCTCTTGAGTGTTTAATTGTAGGCAGTACTGCAATTAAACATTAAGTGTAGGAAGTGTGTGGGTATTTTCAGTGAAGGCCAAAATTTACATGCACATAATAAATATATTCAGTAATTTTTCACAATTCCACTCATTTTAAATTACAAAAAGTCTCCTGTGTTATTGGGATAAGATATAATTTACAAATAATAGGTAAGAAATAAATATATTTAAAATTTTGTTTGTCAAATTTTTAGTGGGTCATATGTTTGCATTCATTTCACCTTTTCACAACCGTATCACGATACTTTAATGAAATTCTGGAAGAAGAGAACAGGTGTTATAACTGCTTTGGAGGTTTATTTTGGAATCATTATCCTTCTGGAAAACCCAGATGCAATGAAGTTTTAGCTTTTGGGTCTTTCTGGTATCTTGCTTCAGTATTTATGGATAATCTTCCTTTATAATACCAACTACTTTCGAAAGTGTTCTATTTCCATTTCCAGAAAACCTGCCACACCCATGCTTTACAGATTTTTCCCTTTCATTAATTATTATGGCTAAGCACTTTAAGTTTATTTGATGAGAGTTAAGGCTAGTGACCTGCAATGATTTAGTGTCTGTGTGTGCCCAAGATTTTTAGATTTGCATACAGTTATTTGTGCAGATGTTCATGGGACCTTCAGTTACACAAGTTATTTCATAAGTATTCCAGAGTGTTTAAGGAGACAGTCAATTTGGTGTATAAACTTTTTATCCACTGGAATGTTCACTCACTCTCATCACACTCATTTGCTGAACCAATGAATCCTATTAGGGTTGCAGGAAGGCTGAAACCTATCTCAGCTGGACGAAGGCAGGGTACACCCTGAACAACTTGCCCGTCCAACGCAGGCCAAACACCCACACCTAGGGGCAATTTGGAACAGCCAATGGTCCTAATGTACATGTCTTTGGACTGTGGGTGGATACTGGAGTACTCGGAGGAAACGCATGCAAGCACGGGGAAAACATGCTCTGTTCATACAGAAATGCCCTCACCAAGCCCATGCTGTGAGGCGGATGTGCTAAACATTACGCCACCGTGCCTCCCAATTGGAATTCTGATGTATTCAATTAAAGCTAAAATAATTCTAATTGGTTGTTTTAAATTGGTTGCCTCTGATTTGAAGCAGATGCCCTAATGGGCTTACCAAAAGAAATGTATGGTAATATAAAATGTGTGGATTGACAAAATCCTGAGTTTGAAGCCTAGATGTACAGTATATAAACTTTTGGCCTTTACTCGATGGCTTGAGCGTGTCTGTTTGCATTTGCGTACAGTAATTGATTTGCTATACCTGTGATGCAAAGTGCATGAATGGTCAGTTCTAAATACAGTTTGGCTGCTGCAGCTGTCTTTTTTTTTTTTTTCTTCTTCTTTTTATTTTATTTTATTTTATTTTATTTTTTTGCATTTTAGTAGACTCCAGTGCCTCTTATCTGTAATTTTCCCTTTTTTTGCCCTACCTCTCCCTCCCTTCATATTTCCTGATCTTTCTGTCTCTGCTTTTCTGCCAGAATATGGTCCCCGCAGGCTCCCGGTAAGTTTAGTGTGTAGACGTTTGCAGAGGCTGCTGCTTCTGGCTGACCCACCTGGGCAAAGCCTGCGCTCAGCCTCTCAGGCCTCAGACAGCCGAGCCCAGGTCCCTGATGCACAGACCCACCCACCAGCAGGTTATACTCCATGTTCACTACTTAGCCATGAACGTGCCTAGCTCCACCCCCTTTCCATCTAACGTTTCCCACCTCTGCTGGCTTTTTATCCTTTAATGGCTCTGGTTTGCTGCTTAACAAGTGAATTTTGGAGCATCTACTCCTTGAAACATTTGTGTACACATTTAAGCACATTATTAGAAAACTCCATCACTCATATGCTAGTGTTAATTTTGTTCAGGATACTGAAATCTTGTATGGGAGTGTACTGGTACTCTGTTCAAAGGCTTAAGAGGTATAAGGATATTTGAGTTGCCATGGTGCTGTCTGTCTCCACCTTTTTTTATGACAATAATTATTTCACTGCCTGTTGTACACAGTTCTTTGGGGGTGGGTATGAAATTTTTCAGGTGCTTCATGATGCACTTCTATCATTTTCAAGCTCCTGGTCTCGCAAGATTTTAGCCAAAATAAACAGAATTGAGCCTCCGATACCATCCATGCCTTTCACAATAATAGGGCTTTGGTCTGGTTTGGTCTACATGAGTTCAGGTAAAATTAAATTGCGAATGGCCTACAGCATATTGTGAAGGTCTCAGATGCACAAAGGGCAGATGCACTAAGCCTATAACATAACACCCCACTTAGCTCGCAAGAAATGTGTGTTCAATAACTAGAGACCAAACTGTACACTAAGAACACAGTTTGTTCTTTTTTATAGCTGTCTTGAGTGCTTCAGTAAGGATTCTGAGTTGGAGCTGCAGCCATCTCCCAGAAGCTATGTGAATAAATTTAGATAGCAGAAGTAGATTGATTGGACCGAGAATAATCCAGGTTACTAGTAATATAAAGGTCATTCATGTGTCCCCCTTTTCAGCAGGGGCTCTACTGTGCTTTATTTTACGAGCTTTATTGTGGAAACTGGCTTTCTGTGTGGCTAATTATATACTGCGAGAAATGAAGTGGAAAGGGATATATATATATATATATATATATATATATATATATATAAAGTAGTATCTGTGAATCTTGTTCGGTGTGTGAGGTTTCTTCACGTTGTGCTCTTTAAGCTTTATGTGCTCTTTATGCTTTTTTTGGAAATGTGGAAAATATAATAAAACTGCAACAAATGGCTGTTAGAAAACTACACTGCAGTGTCAACTGAAATATGGAGATTAAGATGTTAATAATAAGCCGTATAAGAAACTTTACTTTTAGAAGTGTTAGTTTTTTACATGTGAGCCCAAGCTGTCTTTTAGCATTACATATTAGGCATGAAAACTAATTTCAGTATATTGGTTTATACTGCTCTACTAAGGGCCTCCCTGTAGACATCAGCTGATGGCCTGCTGGCAAGCTTCATATCCTAAGTTGCGGATGGCATTCGTTTATTTATTTTTGACTTTGCTGTTTTCATCTTTCTTATCATTTGGATTCTGCTTGTGCTGCAGTATGATGGCTGTGTTTGATAGACCTGTAATATCGACCCCAGTTTCATCGTTTCTTTTGCTTATTTCTTTTAATTATTTGCTTATTCAGTACGTCTTGTTTGTGTTCCAGATTCCCCTTCTTCTGCGGTAAACAAACAGCTTGGATCCATGACACTGGATGAGCAGCCTGGTGCGTCACTTCACCTCTTCTGCCATTCTTCCCATCTTTCATCCCCTTTATTCAGCTGTCTTTTTTTCTGTCCCAGTGTTCATTTTGTCACATTAGGACAGTAGTGTCTCTTTTCTTTGTGGCATCAGCATTATCAGTCAGAGGGCAGGTCTTTAAGATCCATATTTTGAGTGATGGTAGCTGTTCTGTCGAAGACAATTTGAAAGTAATGGACAGCTGAAAGATTAAATTATCCTGTATTTTTTTCTATTTAGATGGGCAGACTGTATTTAACCTCTCTATCTCTTTTTTATATATATATATATATATATATATATATATATGTGTGTATATATATATATGTGTGTATATATATATATAT
>JBCNYH010000012.1:36874714-36893865 GCA_039654325.1 Tandanus tandanus
ATATATATATGACTTTTTAAATATCTAAAGCCCTATATCTAAGCTTTTAAGTGTAGACTGAATAATTAATTTATTCATTTTCTAAGAGCTTCATCCTAATAAGGGTCATTGGAATGCTGGCTCCCATTTCAGCCGATTCTGGGCGAGGGTGGAGTACACCCTGAACAGCTCGCCAGACCATCACAGAGCCAACACACACAACCATTTCCAATCACACCTAGGGGTGATTTGGAACAGCCAGTTAGCCTGCTGTGCATGTTTTTAGATTGTGGGAGGAAACCGGAGTACCCGAAGGAAACCTACGCAAGCACAGGGAGAACATGAAAACTCCACACAGAAACTAACCGAGCCCTGGAATTGAACCCAGGCCTTCTTGCTGTGAGGCAGACATGCTAACCACTGCGCCACCATGCCGCCCACTGGATAATTCAAGCAGACTTATTTCAGTTTATTTATTTCTAAAAGAAAATATGTTGTGGGGATGTTTATTGTCTTAATACTTCATGTACAGTACTCTTTCACAGCTGATGAGCTTGTGCTGATTGTGCCTGTTGGTGATTTGTCCATTTACCCTTGCAGTGCTGTCTAAAGAAATTTTTGTCTCCCTCTCTGAATTCCAATCCTAACTTGCACTCTGGTTTAACTGGTTTAAAGCGTTACCAGTAAACCGTGCTTACAGTATTGTGTGTTTTTTACTTTGTTCTTCACCAACTGAATCTTTACAGTCTGTACCGTGCATGTGGCTTGAGTCTGTTGTGTTCTGTTGAAATGGAATCTGAACATTCTCATGTAATTTTGCCCTCTGTACACATCTTGTATCACTTCACCATTGCGTGGCACAAAATATGAATGTTGATTTTATTATGTTGAAGTGTCTTGCACTGCTGTGTTGCCTTCCAAATAGTTACCAGCGTGATGGTGCTGTCACTTTAAGAAACAAGTAACTGTCATGATTATGTGTTCTGTACAAACCAACTAATTCATCCTTCTGTTTATTTAATCATAGTAGTGTTTAAGTTCATAGCTGCAGTTTTGAAAGGATTCCAGCTGACCTCGGACCACGTTTCTCTTTCTCTTTGGTCTCTTGTTCTCTGTTTCAGGAGGCACTGAAGCATCGGGAACTGTTTTCCGTGATGTGAGTACAAGTATCGGCCAGGCTTGTGCTGAAGATACCACTGGAACCTGCTCCTCAACACCTGCTGCCGAAGATAGCAGTGAAGCAACCTCTTCAACTCCTGCTGCAGATAATGCTAGTGGAGCCTGCTCTTCAACTTCAGCTGCAGAAAATGGAGCTGACGGGGGTAGTGGGTCTGGAGGAGTGGGCTCTAGCACCGGGCGAGTGGCTACAGCAGCAGGCACACCCGAGCCGGTACTGAGACTTCATTACAGCACCGAGGGCACCACCACCAGTACCATCAAATTAGATTTTACTGATGAATGGTGAGACAGCTGATCAGCACCAGATACATCACTTTGAGTGTCAATAATAGTTTCTCTCTGAAAACGAAACAACTACTGCCTCTCTTTTGAAAAATATCTACAAACAAAGAATTTCACAACAATAAACAAGAAGACAGCACTTGTTAAAAGTTTCTCAATCAAAACACTATATTAAAATCTCTCTGTGTGCAAAATCTTTGACCAAGAGCTGCTATTTTAACAATTTCATTGGTGATGATTTGAAAACAGAGCCTCAATGATTTTATCAGAACCCAAGTTAACATGAAGGAGTATGGTTTTAAAAATAATTTCTTTCAGTATTTCAGGTGTTTGTGTGTAAATATATTAATTCTGGTACATTTTCAAATAACTGCCCATAAAATTGTTAAAGCAAGTAAGATTTAGCATAACAAGGGAAGCAGTGGCATAGTGGTCAGTGCTCTGGGTTACTGATCCAGAGGTCGGGGGTTCAAGCCCCAGTACCACCAAGCCGCCTCTGTTTGGCCCGTGAGCAAGCCCCTTAACCCTCAGTTGCTCAGTTGTATGAAAATGATAAATGTAAGTCGCTCTGGATAAGGGTGTCTTTCAAATGCCATAAATGTAAATAAGCTTTTACAAACAAAAATAAATTAATCTATATATTTGAATGAGATTAACTTTTAACAAGTGCTGTCTTCTCTTTTAAAAGGAAAATGTGTGCCGCTGCAGTCTAAAATCAACAGAATAATAGTTTAAAAGCAACCAAAACAAAGATAACGTTTTACCACTGCCCACTTGGTTTTCAGTCCTGCTTTGATGAGGACAATGTATGTCCAACAGGCATATCAGGAAGAATATCTTTTATATAAAATAAAAGATTTCCAGTTAAAAGAGAACTGCAGGATGAATGCGTGTATAAATATTATGATTTCGAGGATCTGTCTCTGAGGATGCAGAAGAGGTCCTGGTGACAGGTAATGCAGTGAATGGGTGGAGAATATTTGTATGACTTTCTGTTGGGGAGATTACATTCAACAGTATTTTGTCTGTATGCTAACATAAGCCTTAAACAGTTGCTAGTTATTACTAATTATTAAATTGCTGTAAGAGTCTTAAATATCTCTTTGCAGGAGTAATCTAGCATCTGGCTCCAGAACTAGTGGTGGAAGGCAAAAACCTGCTCAAGAGAAGGACAGTCAGGAGCCTGCAGCACGAAGCCCAGAAAAGGGTGAGCCATTATTTTTCAGCAGCAGCTACATTAATCTATTCTAATAAAATGCATTGTTTAAGACTAAGCACTGCTGTTTTGTTCTTCCTTGAACCATGAGCTGACATGATCACCATCTTTGCCATGGTTTCTCCTCTACAGCATTAGCGGAGTCAGTGCCAGAAGAGAGCGAAGGCTCAGAGAGTAGCACTGAGAAGGCATCTGGAAGCTCTCAAGGAAGCACACTGCTACAAGAGACAAGCATTACAGAGAACCTACCTGCTGCAGAAGGTTGCAAGAGAATTGAACCAGGTGGGGAGAGCACTCAGCGTTCCACTCAACCCACACGCAGTAACCAGGACTCTGATGATAGTGATGATGACCCGATTCTCATCCCCTCAGCCAGGTACAGAGGAACTCAGGGACAAAGGTATGGGCTTTTAGTACTCAGCACTTGGGTAAATTATAATTGTTATAGAGCTGCTGCTGTGAAGGAATTAAAAATCCCAGCCTATTCTTCATACATGTTACATCTACAATATGTCGTTTTCATGTTTTGCATTAAGTTGTTTTATTTCACACCTAGGAAATTATTGTGGAAGTAAGGATGTATATGCGTTTTAGAAAAAAAAGGTCTGAAGTTGTTTTTCTTATTAGGTTTAATTTCAGAGGCTCTGCCATAGGTGATAGGATGATCAGGTATTGTGATGAGCTAATTTCTAAAATAATATAAATACAAGTGAAAAGTTTGTTGAATTTTTGCATATATTAACTTTGAAAATGTGTTCATCATGGAGTGGAATTGCACATGTTTTTGTTTTACAGGTACTAACTGTAATCTTATTGGCTTGAGTGTGTTACAAAAATGTGTGGGAAGGTTTTAATGGTACTTCAGTCGGTGACTAACCCGGCAAATGACATGCATGTGTTTGGAAATGAGCCTCATATCTAATCAAGTATTCTTGAATTCACTGCATTTACTACAATAAGCAGCAATATTTCTACAGCATGTTCATAAAGAGTTTTTTCTTTCAGTTACCACTGCACTGATTTTGATCACTTATAATGTGAAACACATCACAACTCATTTAAAACACATCACAACTCATGGCCAATACTGCATTGATGATTATTTAAATGCAGTCAGAATGATGCGAGATTTCATAATGTCATGGAAGTCTGTGTTTGTTTTATTCTCTGTCCAGGCGCTCAGCAGCAGCTCGTATCCAGGAGCTCTTGCGCAGGAGAAAGGAAAGGCGTGAGATGGAGGAGAGCGAGACCCAGAACATCAGACGCCCTTCAGTCAAAATGTTATACAAGGGCCACCGTAACTCTAGGACTATGGTATGCTACTGTGCAGTGCTGTGCAAAAACAGCGAATAATTGCCAACAGGATAAAAGCTACAGTGACCTCCATGATTATTTGCACCCCTTGTAAAGGTTATAAACAGGGTTAGAACAAACCTACCTTGAGCGTTGGCCTGCTGGAAAATCCACTGACAACCCTGTTTTAGTTTCAGTTTGTTTATATGCGTGTGATGACCTGGCCAGCTGTCCAGGGTGATGTATGTGCATGCGTGCGTGCCTACGCTCGTTCGTGCGTCCGTTCGTCCGTACGTACGTTCCTGCATACGTACGTATGTACGGTTTGGAGGTCTGTAGCGATTGACTCGGCTGAAAGTTGGCGACCTCTGTGCACTATGCGCCTAAGCATCCACTGACCCCGCTGTGTAATTTTACGTGGCCTACCACTTCGTGGCTGAGTTGCTGTCGTTCCCAATCAGTTCAACTTTCTTATAATACCACTGACTGTGGAATATTTAGTAGCGAGGAAATTTCACGACTGGACTTGTTGCACAGGTGGCATCCTATCACGGTACCACGCTGGAATTCACTGAGCTGTGTGAATTCCAGCGGGTATGTATGTGTATATGTGTATATGTATGTATATATCTATGTACATGTATGTATATGTGTGTGTAATCTTTTAATAAGGCATAGTGGTTAGCAAGAAGGTCCTGGGTTCGAGTCATGGGCTCGGCGAGGATGTTTCTGTGTGGAGTTCTCCCTGTGCTTATGTGGGTTTTCTCTGGGCACTCTGGTTTCGTGGTTCAGTAAGTGAGTGATAGAGTGAGTGCATTGACTTCAGTACATTTAGAATTTTTCTTCTATTTCTAGTATGAGGTGAAGCTTGGGAAAGGTTTTTTTTAACCCTTTTTGCTAATCAGTACAAGGGGTGCCAATTATTATGGAGGGTACTTTTGATTTACAATGGACATGACAATCTTAAGTATCTTTATTTTATTTTTGTGCAGATAAAAGAGTCGTGTTTCTGGGGAAATAATTTTGTCATGAGTGGCTCAGACTGTGGCCATATTTTTATCTGGGACAGACATACAGGAGAGCACCTGATGCTTCTGGAGGCTGATAATCATGTAGTAAACTGTCTGCAGCCTCACCCTTATGACCCAAGTGAGTATCACAACGCTGTTCTGAAAATAGACCAGGAGGAAGTCAGTAAAGAAATCAAGGTTTTATATCTGCTTTTTCTTTTGCCAGTTCTTGCCTCATCTGGAATAGACTATGACATCAAAATCTGGTCCCCACTCGAGCAGTCACCTTCATTTAACAGACACCTTGCTGAAGAGGTACAGTAAAGCACCTTTGCTGATTGTTTTTTAGACCAAAGCAGCAAGCAAAAAAATAAGGAGTAAAAGCTGATAGGTCATAATCCACTGTGGAGGGGTATGATGCCAAGCCTATAGTGGATTATTTTTCTATAATAGCATGTCCTGAAGTGTTTTTTTCCTGTTAGATGACAGCAATTTTCCAGTTATTACAATTTATTAATAAATGACACATTTTATAAACTGTACATTTAACTATTATAGCTTGTGATATTGATGAGAAACCAGAAAGAACATTAAATTTTTTTTATTACTTATTTTCAAATCAGTTTATTATTAGCCTTAGATAATGAAGATCATCTGCCAAACAAATCAGTGTGAAAAATGATGGTGCTGTGAAAGTCCTTTTCTGATTTCCTTCATTTTTGTTTATTCAGCACACTTTGTTTCTGATCTCCAAACAAATTTATTATAATACAAAAAACATCCTGAGTAAACAAAATACCGTTTTTCAAATGTGTATTCCTTTAGTAGTATATGGTAGATCTCTGAATTCTTCCTTCCCTCAATTATGGCAAGCCATCCAGGTGCGGAATCAGCAAGGCATCTCCACACCATCACACTACCACCACCATGTTTGACTGTGAGCATGGTGTTTTTATTGTGGGAAGCTGTACTGGCTTTATGCCTGATGTAACAGGAAACATACCTTCCCAAAAAGTTACACTTTTGTCTCATCGGTCCATAGAGCATTATCCCAATATTTTTGGGTGTAATCAAGGTGTTTTTGGCAAATTTCAGAAGAGCCTTTATGTTCCTCTTGCTTTGCTGTCCTTTTTGCTTTGCGACTCTCCCATGAATATGATTTTCCCCATGTCTTGTTAAGGTTACAATCATAAAACTGAGCTGAAAGAGACCTGTAGCTCCTCAGAGGTTTTTCTGTGATTTCTTGGATGAGTTTTTGATGTGCTTTTGCTGGGTATGCTTGGGCAGATTTACCACCATTTCATGTTTTATCTTTTTGAAAGTGATGTCTCTCACAGTGCTTTGCTGGAATCCCAGAGTTTGAGAAATTAATTGGTAATCCTTTCCTAACTGATATTTTTCAATTACTTTCTGTCTCAGGGTTTCTGGAATGTCTTTCGATTGAGGCATAGCGTGCTGTTTGTTGAGCCCATTTAGAGAATTTCACATTGCTGGAAAGGTTGTACTTGAGTAAAGTCTAAATTCAACAAGCTGGCAGCAATTAATATAGGGAGCGACTAAACTAATTTAACCCTTGATCAATTCAATTTGATTTGAGGGACTATGTGGGCTGGTACTTTTTCACATGGGTGATCTAGGTGTTGGTGAGTTTTGTCCTTCAATAGATCACAAGATAATTTGAAAATTGTGTATTATGTTTACTGAGGTTGTTTTTTGTATGATACAGAATTTATATGGAGATCAGAAACAATTAAGTGTTTTTAATAACCAAAAATAGGGGAAGTCAGAAAGGGGGGCAAAGACTTTGTCATGGTGCTGTGTGTATTAGGACAAACGTGTTGTTATGAACCTGAATTTGAATTGTAGCTTTGCTGTTATTAAAATGAATCAACATCTGGCCAGTCAGATTCAGGATCTCACTCATGTTCTTCCGCTTGTTCCGGGGTCGGGTTGCGGGGGCAGCAGCCTGAGCAGTGAGGACCAGACGTCCCTCTCCCCAGCCACTTCCTCCAGCTCTTCTGGGGGGACGCCAAGGCGTTCCCAGACCAGCCGAGAGACATAGTCCCTCTAGCGTGTTCTAGGTCCGGCATGCCCGAAACACCACACCAGGGAGGCGTTCTGGAAGATTCAGGATATTTTATACTAATATAAAATAATATGAAGAACAGGCTCATGACAACAAACTTGTATTCTACAGTATATGTTGGCCTAGGTGTGCTATTTATAGGTGCACTAGAGGGCAGCAGAGCTTAACACACCTCTGCAGTGACACAATTATTAAGCTTAGGAAATGTCATAGTTGAATAAGGAGTGTGAGGGACTTCCTTGGCTCTCTGCCTGAGACATAGGTTTAACAGAACAGCTGACCATTGTCAGATTCCAAGCTGCTGGGAAAAAAGACTGTCTTGTATGAGAGGTTAACCTTCAATAACATTCAGAGATTGGAGTCTTGCCCTTAGGGTACTGTTAGTGCATAACAGAACAGATATGTCATTCAATCATTCATTCGCTGAACCACATTATCCTATTAGGGTTGTGGGGAGGCTGGAGCCTCTCTCTGATTCTAAGCGAAGGTGGGGTACACCCTGAACAGCTTGCCGGACTACCGCAGGGCCTACTCAAACACACACACACACACACACACACACACACACACACACACACCCAAAGTGCATGTCTTTGGACTGTGGGAAGAAACCGGAATACCTGGGGGAAATCCACACAAACATGGGGAGAACATGCAAACTCCACAAAGAAACGCCCTTGCTGAGCATGGGACTTGAACCCAGGACCTTCTTGCTGTGAGGAGGACGTGCTAACTACTATGCCACCATGCCACTCAGCCAATAAAAAATAAGATGCATAACAACAACTGTTATGCTCATATACTATTATAATCCTGCATTGTTCAATGTGATATGGAATAAAGAAACTTCAGTAGTCCGTTAACTACGCGCTCCACCAGGATCTTTAATATGTGGTGTGATTCTCTTGTAGGTGATAGCTCGTAATGAACTGATGCTGGAGGAGACAAGAAACACCATTACTGTCCCCGCTTCCTTCATGCTTCGAATGCTGGCCTCACTCAATCACCTCCGAACAGGTAAACCTCACATTTACACATTATTTATTTAACACTGCTGCACAGAACAGTGTCAGTTTCTCAAGTTCCAGTTCTGGGGACTAAAAGTAATTTGTACATCTGCATTTTTGTGTCTTTGGATTGAAGTAGAGGGGGATTATGGGTAAATGAGAGACACAGAGACATGCTAGCATGCAGTCTTCCTGCATGCGTATCTTTGGTGCATTAGGGAAACCTGATTGGTTGGTGGAAAGGCGTGTTACTTGTGTAGAATAATGATTTGATGAGGCATTATGACATTTCTTCTGCAGGTGTTCTCAAGTTCAAATTAGTGTTTAAATCAGAATAATGCTCTCAAAAGTGTAAACGATGAAAAGCTAAACAGTAAAGAGGAAAAAAGAAGACCTTTTTCACATCGCATCCTGTACTGCCCTTCTATAGATGAGGTCAGTGTTTGAACTGGACAGTGAGGATAAATGAACACAATCTAATTCTCTCCTGTATTTCATATTTCTGATCACGTAACTGTATATTGAATTTATTAACAGAAATCTACAGTCATGATATTGTGTTCATATTACATACATTGCCTGGCCAAAAAAATAAATAAACAGTTTGGATGTAAATAAGCAAACAGCTCAGAGCCATTGATTGGTTCGATTTAATTAAATTTGCTAAGAAGCATAAATACTGGACTCTACCAATGAAAAATGTGATCTAAGATTTGAGTCTCGTGAGTCTGATGAGTCTGAATTTATGTCATCCACAGCGGCGGTAATGTTGGTCTAAGAAGGGAAGCATTTGAAGCAATGCTAATTATCCACCTCACAATCTCGAGGCGATGCTTGAAATCAATTAAAAATGTAAAAAAAAAAAAAAACCAATAAAAACCTTGTTTTAGTTAGCTTTTCTCATGATACTAGCATTAACAAAAAAAAATTTGTCTCAGGTTTTGTGAATATTGTTGAACTATTCGGCGACATCCACACCGCCCCAACCGATAATTATGTAATCTGGTGGGTGTTTTTTTTGTGAAACCACATTCTTCTACTTCTTGTGTCAGCTCCACACAACCTCCTGAAGCGCATGCAGACGCTTAACCAGCTCTAAGAATGATTAATGACATTACAGTATGAAAATACAAATGGATAAATCAAACTAATTATGTTCATAACTTATCGTGTCACTAATTGAGAGATGTGATAATTGTATTAATTTATTTTTCTCTCTCCCTTTAACTCATAGATCAAACCGAGGGTTCTGGACAAGAAAACGAAGATGAGCAGTAGCTCTGCTGAAATTTTACACCACCGTTCTCTCCATACACAGGCACACAATCAACGTCATTTGCTTTACAGCCGTTGGAATATTTGAGATTTGTACAGGCAGTGTAGAATATTCCCTTATTATATCCATTTGTAGTATTCATTTTTTAAAAGATGACTGTTCTACTGATTACTTCTCGCTGGATTACATCGTATCTGTGAGGAAAGATAAATAATTGCAGTACAAAAACATATAAATAATATATATAAAATGTGAGAGGTAACTAGAGAATGGGTGCTTGAGACTATTTAAATGCAATATTTTTGTTGTGCAAATGGTCTAGCTTTGAGCAGTGTTGTGTGTGTGTATGTGTGTGTGAAATATTCTTATTTTGTAGACCTGGAGTTATGCATGTAAAACATAAACTCATGCTTTAAGTTTCTGTTCCTTAATTTAAGGGTTATTACAAGATCACTTCTCAATTTTCCTCGAGTGGTTCGAATAGATTATATCGCTTTTTAAAATATGATTTCCTCATTTGTTCTTTCAGGCACCTCTGCACTGTTGGGAACTGTAGATGTGCCCTGGCTGTATAAAATGAAGTTTGAGTAGGTGGGATTTTTAAAGATCTTTGATTGAAAGGTTCAGCCCACTGCTGTCTTTTCGAGTGGGTTCTCAATGATGGATGGCAGAGTAATGCTAAAGGTGTTTCTCTGTGAAAAAGGACAGATGGTATTTGTTTTGGCAGCTGGTGGCCAGAGTGCACTTCAAAAAGGCAACTGATTACAGGGAGTCAGACAAAATGGCTCTCCCTCACTACTCAATTCCCATATTGCTTTTAAACCAGTCATTGCACACCTTTCAGGAATGAGAAGCATCTGCTGTTCAGCCACCAGTTTCAGAATCATGAAAGGTTTAGTTAAAGTATACAGGTCTAGAGGAGGATATGAATATTTCTGCCATAGAACGTGTTGTGATAATTATGGACATGGAATAGTAGCTTTTAAATTATATATCTTATATATATATATATATATATATATATAAATAAAACATCTTTGGGATTGTAATAAACCAACACAAGAAATCACTGTAGTTTGTATTTTATGGTATTTGTGTTTTGTTTGTTTTAAATGACACATACAGCACACTCTCAACTTTGGTATAAAACATTCCACAGAAATTCGGACTAAACAGCAAACCATTCTTTCAATGGACAATTTGGAGGACAGAGGAACAGTTTCCTTATTCTAACAGTAACAGTAGAAATACTGGAACCTGACATCAAGACAGCACATACCATTTTGAAGTGCAAATGTACTCTACCTTTGAAAATGTTGACTTTTTTTAGTCATCCTGTACTAATAAGACACTTAATACTGCTTTTTTTTTTTTTTGTTGCACTTTTCGGAACTATTGGAGAAATTCCTAATGCAATGACTTGAAGGTTCCATCAACAAAAACATGTCCGCTGGGACATATAGCTGGAAAATCCTTGTGGATTAGGAATGTTAAATTAAAAATATGAAAGAAAAGCTTTATAATACTGACTATAAAGCACCACATTACCTTTTTTTTAACATTAGAAAGATCATGGCTTAGTGTCACTAGGCTATTTTCTCTGCAGAAATCAGGAATACAAAATTAATTTGCTTTAAGACCCACCATCTCCATACAAAATCAGTTATACAAAGAAAAACCTGTATAGAATAATTATGCTGAGCATAAATTACAATAATTATTCCCCACAAACAGAACAAGTACTTGATATAGTGGTTATGATTTCCTTGATAGGGGAAGACCCTTGGACAAAGTACAGATTATACATGTCTAAGTTGTACCTATTTTCAGTGCCACCTGTAACACAAATGTAGCTTCATTAACCAAAAACAACACAAGCAAACTTTGCTACATGGAGGCATCTCCATTACAGTACACAACTTTGTTTACACAGGGCTTCCTATGTTCATCAATGACAAATTAAATATATACATTTTAAATGGACAGGTGTGTACCAGAAGAAGACTCTGTACCAGAAAAGGCAGCAGTGTGCCAGCTCTATACTGTATGTAAAGTGCAGTGTATAAACATTCAGACACATTCCTCGTGGACAGTTTCTTCATTTTCATCATCTTTGACTATTCCTTCATCAATGCTCTCCATCCTGAGTCTCTGTCCATCTAGATACCGTGGTCCTCTTGTTGTGTTCCGTACTGTCATTAAACTGCTAGGAATTGGCGAGCTCTCTCCAAACAGCTGCAGCTTGGCATCATTCTCTATGGCCTTTGCCAGACAAGATGCAAAGCTGTCAAGGGACTTATGGACATCAGCAGTAACTTCGACTGTCGGGATGTCACCTGGATAAAGATGTAAGACATGGCTTTCAACAATTTTAAGTGGTTTAAGATATACTGCATGGAAGTATGAGAAAAACAAACTAAGATTAGATTATATACTATATTATTTGGTTTATTTTTACTTTTTTTTTTTTATTATTGCTGCAAATAACTGTTTTAGTATCTACTACATGAAAACATAAAAAGCAAATTAAATCAAGATTTGTACACTTCATTTTTCCATATTTTAACCAGGACAGACGCAAGTGAGCTCTGCACGCAGGTCTATGCTCTGTGTAGACCAGGGATGTCCAAACTTATCCGCAAAGGGCCAGTATGGGTGCAGGTTTTCACTTCAACCAAGCAGGAGCCACACCTTCCACCTGTGTGAACCACTTATCTCAGAAAATGATTGGATCGTGCGTCTGCATGTGGCAACACCTGAAGCCAGACTGGTGCCATCTTGGTGAGACCACTTTACTGTTGAAATTTATACTCAAACAACATACAAAAAAGATGGGGAAAATTTAAATAATATATAAATTTAAATACATTTTAAACCCTTCTTTTTTACAAATTGTAGAGGGTTTTTTCCCCAATTAATTACAAATATTTGTGAAGCTAAATGAATTTAAGGTATCCTAACCGTGAGCAATAACATTTTCAAGGTTTTCGAGCTATGCTGGCTTTCAACGGCTCCATTTTGAGGTCTGAAAGCAAGATGGTCTCACCAAAGATGGCTGCCACTTGACTTCAAAATTGAAAATGTACAATCTAGGCTTTTTTTAAATAAATAAAATCAGTGACTGAAACAGGTGAAAAGGTGTGGCTACTGCTTGGCTGAAGAGAAAACATGCACCTACACTGGCCCTTTGCAGATAGGATTGGACATCCCTGGTGTAGACCTAAGACCGTCTATTTAAACTCATTCAGAGTTTAGCATATACTACACAGAAACACAGGAAAATCAAACATTTTTAAAGCTCGACAATGATACCACCACCTGCTCCAAGTGACCTGAAAAATCATGTGTCGGTCATTTTGATTCAAGCAAATCCACTCGCAATATCATCTATAATTCCACACAGTGAATCAATCATGCTGCACCATTCCTGTATAGTGTATACGAATGTCTATTATCTTGAGGTGGCAAACCAATCAGGCTGTAGCGTTTCCATGTAGTGTATACTAAATGCTGTTATTATGTAAATTGTGAGACACTGGTTTGTCCTACTGATCTTTGATCGTACTGAAACAAAAGCAAAAAGGTTCCAAATACTTTTCCGAGGTTGTTCCACTTGGTCCTCAAATGTGACAGAGCTTCTTCTTTTAAAGCCATTGTACGGTGAGTAATGGGAGGTTTCGGATGAGTAGTTATCCAGTAGCATGATATCTGTAGCTGAAAGAGAAAACAGAAAGCCCAAATACCTTAAATGTTGTGTTGCTTCATCGTAGTCTGTATTACACATCTTTAAACTAGCACCACAAACATGTCCATTTATGTGTTTTCAAAAATGTTTGAATGCGCTGGAGAAATATTCCATTGATTGTTATCAGTGTAAGAATTGTGGGCAAGAGCAGTCTTTGTGTGTTGCAAATGCATACCGGAGTCATGAGTATAACTGAACCCAGTGTCACCAGTGCTACTGCCAGGCCCTAAGAGCTGTCCTCCTCCAACTAGCATGGCTGTCAGGTGTGGAGACATCCCCAGGTCTGAAGAAGACATTTAAGACAGGCTTTCAACAGTTAATGGCTTTCAAAAAACAGCCCAACACAGAAGAATGCTCATGCACAATCTCTATGCATCTCTGGGGACTAACCAGTGATCCGGTTTGAGATGCTGAAGAGTCGTGACGTTCTGTGACGTGTGACGAATGACTCTCTGTAGTAGCGGTCCCCGAAGCACATGCCCAGAAGCTCCTTACGCACAGTTTTGTTCCACAGCCCATAGATTAATGGATGGCATGCTGCGCTGGTAAAAGACAGCCAGGATGCTAGAGTCTCCAGCTGTGGAGATACACTACCTTTTCCCCACAATGCCTCAGTTCCAATCACGGCCACATAGGGCCCCCAGGTGGCTAGAAATGTTCCTATCACCACCAGGATCGTGACGAAAGCTTTGCACTGGTTGCCTGAGTAAATAAGGCTTTTGCGGCTGCTGCTAGATGAGGTCGAGGTGTTGGAGTTCTTGCGACCATTCTTTTGCAGGCCAGACTCCTCCTGGGGAACTACCACAGTCCCACAATACACCTTGCGTGCTTTGATTCGGGCTACACGGAAAATAACACTGTAGCACACCAGCATAGCTGCCAGGGGAAGCAAGCAGCACCACGTGACCCAGAAAAATGTATAGCTAACTTCTTTGTGCCAGGCTGCTGTGCACGTCCACTTGAAGTTGTCAAACTCAAACGCTGACCAACCAAAGAGTGGCGGCAGGCAGGCCACTAAAGAGTGAATCCAAATGTAAGCTATGGCCACTGTGGCCTGATTTCCTGTGATCTTCATGGGGTAGATCATAGGGTACAGTACAGCATAATACCTAAGATTAAGAATGGAGAGGAGTATTAACAGCTGCACTTGAAATAACAAGAGACATGGCAGTCAATGAAATCAAAGGCCCCATAATTTAATATAAATTTTCAAATATTACATATGAATACATTCATTGTAAATTACTGGTTTCGGACACAAAATACAAAAACAGACATACAGTATATACACAGTGATTCCAGACTTTTAAAAATCATTTTTTATTAAGGTATAACAGACTGACTCACCTGTCAATGGCAATAGCTCCTAGCGTGAGCATGCTGGCAGAGCTAACAAGCAGGTAAAGTAAGGCAGTGAAATTACACCACACCACCCCAAACATCCATTCTCGCTGCAGAGAGCTGGCTATCACGAAAGGTAGTGTGAGCACTGAGAGCAACAGGTTGGAAAACGTCAGGCTGAACACAAACTTGTTGCTGGGTGTGAGCAGATATGGCTTCTTATAAAGTGTCACAACAATAAGCAGGTTTCCCAAACAGATGAGCAAAGCAATAACTATGATTGAGGCTGACTCGAGCACCATGGACCCTCTGCCACTCAAACCCTCAACCGCTGTGCCATTCTTGCTGCTGTTCATCATGAAATGTTGCTATACACCTGAAAAAAGAAGGGGGAAAAAAAAGAGGTGCAATTAGGCAATGATCAGCAATCATACTCTGTGTGCCTTCTGTATTCAATATCAACAGGTTTAGAGGAAATACAAAATTATTCAAGCAGCTAATGAATTCCTAGTGCAACATTTAAGGGGCTCTGTCATGGCTATTTTGATTTTGTTTTCACCCAACAGAAAATTTAATATTTAAAGTTTCTTTTGTTTCTAGAATAACTTTTTTTTTTTATTATTTCAATACAAAACTGCTGTGCCCTTCTGAAGCTTGTTCGTAATATCAGTTAGAGTTGGCAAGTATTAGGGAAGTGGGAGAAAACTTTTGGCCGAGCACCTATATTTCACCCATGAACACACCACACCGCTGTTGAATGAGATTATGAAACTCTGTTGTCCTGTCTGTTTCAACAATGGTGTGTATCCCAAAATCTTCTTTTTGTTGAGCACGTCTTCATCACTAATAAATGAGTCCATCAATCACTCCAGACAATACTGACAGCTGCAGGATGAAACAAGCATGAAATACAACACGAAATATTTAAGAATTTGGATCAGACTCGGTGTGAGAGTATTTTATAGACGAAATCATGTGACAGCTCACACATGTGTAACAGCCATTACAGAGTAGTTCATTAAAAATCCCCAGGGATTACTACTGGCTATACAAAGCTGCTTTTGTTACTCTAACCCAAAACTTTATTATGCTGTTTACTTAGTGCTCAGTTACCCACATTTATATGAGGCAATTTGCTCCCAAAAAGTGTTCCTGTGTTGCATGCCACTCTCACGCGACACACAGATCTATTTATAATATATAAAATTCTTTCAGAGGGGATGGTGTAAAGTTTGGTATAGTTTGTGTACCAATGAATGTACATGAACATTGACACAAAAAACTGTTGGTCTAAAAACTTTTTACAGTTTGCTCTTTTAATGAGGTTAGACTGTCTAGCTGTTTACACAGAACAAAGCAAGGATTCAGTCTTTTTTTGTTTGTTTTCATTCATTTTCATCAGATAATTGTGGTTTGTTTGTGGTTATAGTAAGCTGTGGTTCATTTGGACCTCTCTTATTCCTCTCCTGAGAAGTTCTCAGATCTTCCCAAGCCAAATGTGATATCTCATCACTCCAGCAGGTCATGGGTCATACCCGATACAGCTCTAATGGAGCCCTTCTGAGTGGGAGCATCCTTGTAAGGTGCCTGACAATTCCTAACTGGCTCCACTGGAATTGGATTATCATCGAATTATCAAGCTTGTTATCCTGGAACGTAAGCCCAGTAACCCTACAGAGGAACAGTTGAAGTTCTGCAACTTGTACTTGTGACCTTATTAACCACCAATAAACACAACCTGTGACCACAGGTGAAAACAGACTGACCGATAAACAGAGACATTTCTTAACTTACTGATCTCCTGCTTCGTCCCCACAGAACAATATAGTGACTAACACCGATCTGATCCGTTTGCCAAATTCATATCAAACATCCGTAAAATGCCCTACGTGGAATGGAATGAAATGACAAAGATTGCAGTCCACCAAAGTCACCATCCAGTTTCACGGAGATTGAACGGTACCGTAATTAAGAGTGGACAAATATTGCATCAACACTAGTACCTGGACTTTGTAGGCTCTATCCACACATAAACATTACATTCCACCTCAGCTGATTGTTGCACACAGACACTTGACACTTTACAGACAATATACTTGAAAAATCGCCACTGCATTTATATTTCATTATATTGCATTTATATATTTTTGTATCCTATATTTTATTTTCTATTTTGTATTTATATTGACCTTTAACTATAAAATCCTTTAAATAGTTTTAGTTATAGTTATTGTTCTTATTTTGATAGCTTATTCTTCACATTTTAGTACAGTCATACTAAGCATTTCACTACATATTGTACTGTGTATGATTTTGTATGTGACAAATAAATTTGAATTTGATTGGAAATTTGCACAGTCTAAACGTGTAAAGTTAGAAGAGGTGTATCCCAACAGACCCATTGCTGCAAATCATCATCATGTGGTTCCACATATTACAAGCATGGAGGGTGGTGATCTAGGTATGTGCATAACTCCGATACTCTGTTGGCAAAGATTGGTGTGAGAAATGAAATGGCTGCTGCTGTTAACATTAAATGATTGTTCATGTATCGGTCTTCATCTGTGCAGAATATCAAGCAGACTGGAGCACAGGAATATTGATTTTGAATGTCAAAGAAAGTTGACCTTGGAGCAAATAGCTTCCTTAATTTATCACAAAGGAACGATCCAGGTATGATTGGAAAATGCTTTTTAATACCAAGTGTTGTTGAAATCCTTCAAAACAGATTTTTTTTTGTCAGATACCCAGATGATCCTTTATCTATTTCTTGAACAGTTGCTATTATATATCTATAAAAAGTCATTTTGCAAATGTATAAAAACAACAGAAACAAACAATCAAATGCAGTATTCCCCAGATAAACATTAAGGGCAACTGACTGAATCTGACTGGTGGTCATGGATTTCTTTCCCCTTAACTACTAAACAAACTCCACATCGCTCTCAGAAAACTCAGGAAATAAATCTCTGGGCTCAAATCCTGTAGTTTGAAGTAATATTTTCTCTCACACACAGTTATTATTTCACGCATGAGTAAAATATCCTCAGAAAAATATGGAAACTGTTTTATTTAAACACAAACTCGCTGTGAGTAACACATCCCAGTGTCGGTTAGTATTTTAACTTCACACCAGGAGTCAAAACAAACTACATTTAAATAAAAACAGTTTAGCCAGTTTTGCTAACGTAGCTTAGCTCAGCACTGTAGGTTGGCGTTGTACAAGAAAAAGAGGGAGAAAACCGCGATTTAAGCCGAATCTGTTCCTTCCTCTTCTACAGATTATAAAAACTTCCACAAACACACTTGAACATTACACTTAATGAAACCATCGGCATCACAACTGTGACCTTTCCAGCACTCCCGGGTCCAGCCAGTCTCCTGCTGGAGGTTAAGGAGTGCAGACTGAAGTAACTTTAGCATTGTTAGCTAACATCGTGAGAAAGGGATGAAAGTTTGTTCTCAGTAAATTCAGGCGCATATAAAGTCTCCTCACCTCGAGAGAGATGCTTCAGCCTCTCACCGTCCCAGGAGAACATGGCAGAAGCCGGGTTTGGACCTTTTTCCTGAATGTATGTGATACCTGAATGCATTTTCCGTCAGAGAAATCCTTTTTTGTGGTGGTCGGTGCGGATAAAGAAGAGGGAAGTCCTTGGGTTATAATGGCGTCTGAATCCCAGGGTTAAAAACTTCCCTCAGTCCCTCTCCCCTTCCCTCAGGGTAACACCCCCCTAACCAAACCCAGGTGGTCCCTCCGACTCCTCAATCCCACTCACTTATTATTTTATTGGACTGTGTATAAGAGGAAAACATCTACTCTGTCTATTTCACACTTTATGAAATATTAAATTACAATCAAACAGATTATATCCTCATCAACCTCCTCAAGTGGATCAGAAATATCCATGCATAATAATCATGTGTGAGTCTCAACCGAATACAGTGATTTCCACCACCGCAACAGAAATCATACCATGGATATGACATATCCTGCTGTAGTGAAGATTAAGTTCAGCTCAGGCGGCACACTTAGCTCGTCCACCTCACATTTTCTCCCCCTGCTTGTGTGGGTTTCCTCCGGGTACTCCGGTTTCCTCCCCTCCGTCCAAAGACATGCACGTTAGGCAAATTGGCTGCTCCAAATTGCCCCTAGGTGTGAGTGAGTGTGAATGGTTGTGTGTGTTGCCCTGCGATGGTCTGGCGAGCTGTTCAGGGTCTCCCCGAGACCCTAATAGTAGGATTGAGCGGTTCGGCAAAACTGAGTGACAGCGAGTAAATTCAGCTCTGTCCCCAGATCATAAAAATAAGACTGCCATTGTCTCTTATCTGCGCTGGTAATTTTATTAATATAGAATTATTAGATAGAAATATAGAAAATGAATATCCAAAATGTATGGATTTAATACAGAAGCATGGAACAAAGATGGATGATCATTATTCAAAATCACATCCCAGTAGTTCAGTCCTCATGGTGGCAGCATTCTGCCATTTTGTAGGAATAATTCTGATAAATTTGGAGAATATTGGAGGGTAGATATAATTTTTCACATGGCTATAGTTGTCAGAGTTTCCCATGAATGTCTGCAAAAAAAAAGGGGGGGGGGGGGGTCAGGGGATGATGATTTAATCAGGACTGTGTAAATTTCTGTACAAAACAAACATTCATTCATTCATTCATTTTCTGAACCGCTTATTCCTAATTAGGGTCGCAGGGAGGCTGGTGCCCATCTCAGCCGA
>JBCNYH010000012.1:36893965-36913546 GCA_039654325.1 Tandanus tandanus
CTTTTACATGCCTCTCACCACAGACAGTGAGAGACATGGCCGGCATTTGATAACCCAGTTAGCTGCACTGGGGGACAAACCTTATGATTTCCCATATTTGATAAGGTACCTTTATTTCATAGTCTTCATTATCTGAGTACTTGGTCCATTTTGTGCCGTCATCACTGTACTCTAAAATAAAAGTAGTTACAAACATCTCTGTTTTCAGTGACTTTGCTCCCTGGGTAACAATTCCAGTGATCTTCTTGACATCCTTTAGTTCAATCTGGAGCCATGGGTGCAAGTCATTACTCTGTGGAAGGGAAACAATATCAGAATGTAATGAATTAATTGTTTTAGGGATGGGTGTGAGAAAAGTATGATTAGTATGTTGGCTACCTTGGCTTGCCAAGCATTGAGGGATCCTTGCTTATCAAGACGGGCAAAGTAAGGCTGCCACCTGCCTGAAAACCAGTTGGTAGCAACAGAACTGGCTGTGATCTGTTGATCACTTATATGTTCATTCTTCATTCCCAAGGGTACAGAACAGCCTGTGAATATGCATATTAATCATATTGTAGCGAGGGTTAATAAAAGTAATATGGTAAATATGTGGCAAAAAGACTGTGTGTATTTGTCACTATTTAGGCCATGGATCCAGACAGCATAATAAAAAGGCAAGGGATAAAAGATAATTTAATATTAACGATAATATAATAACAATATTCATAATAATAATAAGGAGAATTTTGACAGATAACAGATTTTCATGTATTATAAAATAATTTAGGATATATCTGTTCTGTTAAACTGGTGGTAGTAACTGGCTTACCACCTCAATGTACATAATGTACAAAGAAAGAACATTGAGTTAATATTTTTTGGGGGGGAAAGTAAACAGACATTTTCAGAGTATGTATGACATTCCTTAGCTAGAGGCTAATGCTGAGAAGTACATATACTCTGCATACAGGAAAAATTCTTGTTGACAAAACAAATGTCTTCTACACTGAAGCTAAAAACAGTATACAGTATATAATCATCCAGTGATTTTTCCTTGCTTTGACACATGTTTATATGTGAGACATTTGTCCCCAAGCCCAAGGTGATGCACATCACAGGGTCAGTTAGACAAAGTGAAGTTCATGATGCCAGATTGAAAATAGAACTGGATAACTTGGAGGACTTATCACTTGTCTGAGTACCTCAGCAATCATGCAGGAACTACTAGAGTACTTGAATACTCATGAGAGTACTACATATAATACCACAAAAATCCGTCATTGATTAGAGCAGGTTTGAACTGTGTGTATTTAAAATAAAAATGATACAGGAACATTTCACACCCACCATCTAACTCACATCCATAGAACTCCATGCGAACAGTTGGATTATTAAATGAATGTGAGGGGTAAAGCCTCACATAACGGCTAATAAGTGGTGGGAAGAAAATATTCTCCTTCACTTTGTAGGCTTCCGTATTGCCTTCAAAAGTCTTGGGAAGAGGAAAAGGCAAAATCAATATACAAATTAAACATCTTTGCATTGTACACACTTGTGTGTATACACTGAAGCAGACACTTGCCTTTCTAAAAGTTTTGCTGTCTCCTTTATACCAACTCCATTTTTTGCGGTCTGTACTGTAGAAGATTGTGTAGTTCATAACAAAGTGAGATGTGAAGAGTTGTTTGGCTCCCTGTGTGGCTATTTTACTGATTACCACTGGCCGTTGGAAATCTACCTAGACAGCAGGACCAACATCTTCTTACAATTAGTTTGAAACGTGCTGCAATTCATTGGGTAATAACGTGAAACTGTCATTATATGATGATACCTGAATCCAGGCATCTGGCTCTGTTGTACTCCATGCATTATATTTTCCAGTGTTATGCAGTCTGGCCAAACTGGGAAGCCAGTATCCTTGAATATAAAATAAATTTAAATTGGAAAATTAATCATGTTATTGTCAAGATATCTAAATCTTCCCACATACGACTCCGGATTTGATAATACCTCTAGACTGTGATGCTGTTATTTGGCTGTCTTTAACAGCTCCAGAAGTTAGGCCGAGGGGGTGGCTACATACTGCAAAGTAAAAAAAAATAAAAAAAAATGAGTGCATTGGCAATGCAGTGAAAGGAATTTGTAAAAAAAAAAAAAAAAAAAAAAAAAAGAATCCTGTTAATTTATTCTAATACCCTGTTAGCCACATTTATACAGTGCCCCCTGAAAGTACTGGAATAGCTTCACCAAGTATACACTGCTTTCATTCCCTATTAGTTGCTAAATAACATACAACATGTCACCTTTTGTGTCAGACCTCACAATCTTGAGGTGAGCAAAAGTATTGGAACAGACAGCATTAACGTAAATAAGGCTTATTATTTGGTAGTACCTCCATTTCTTTCAAGGCCAACACTCACACAACCATTCACACTCGCACCTAGGAGCGATTTGGAACCACCAATTAGCCTACTGTGCATGTTTTTGGACTGTGGGAGGAAACCAGAGTACCCGGAGGAAACCCACGCAAGCACAGGCAGAACATGCAAACCCCACACAGAAACACCCGAGTCTGGGAATTGAACCCAGGCCTTCTTGCTGTAAGGTGGATGTGCTAACAACTGCACCAATATGTCGCAGCACACATCTAATGAGGTTTTTTTTTGGTTTGTTTTTTAAGCAAACAACACATCATCTTCATCATCGTCATTTGCCGAATTACATAATCCTTCTCGGGTTGCAGGGAGGCTGGAGCCTATCTTAGCCGACTCTAGGCAAATGCAGGGTATACTGTAAACAGCTCACCAGTCCATTGCAGGGTCAACACACCCATTCACGCTCAGACCTACAGGCAATTTGGAAGAGCCAATTAACCAAAAGCACATTTCTTTGGACTGTGGGAGAAAATCAATGTATCCAGAGGAAACCCACACAAGCACAGAGAGAGCATGCAGACTTAAACTCACCGTGCCACCCACAACACATTAATATAGATTTGATTTTCACTGAAAATCTCCTTTCAAACTGTTTTGTTAAACAGTGTTCAAATAGTTTGTTACCATTGTCTAACACTAAAAATAGGGTCTGCATCCCTCTCTGATGGGAGATTCCGACCTCAGACTCCAGCATCCAGAGCCCTGGCTTTGAGGGCCACATCTGCAGAGTTACAAAAGCTCCTGCATAACAATGCAAAAAATGCAAAAATGGTTAACTCATTTCAGGAAGGCAAAGCAATAGAGAATATGACAAAATAAAAACATGAAAAAAAAAACCTGGTAAAAGAGGATATACTCCCTGACGATGGAGGTCATTATGTTTGTTAATGAAGGTTTGGCCATGAAAGTGAATGCTGTGGAAATCTTTTGGAGAGCCCATGCTTATCAGATGCCAATTTACCAGCTGATTAGAGTACATACGGAGTCCTTTAAGACTGTATATAATTCCATTGATAGCTAACAGGGCAAAAAAAAAGTTGTTAGGGTAGTAGTCTAGAATTGGTTAATTGAATTCAGGATTTTAAGAAACTCAGCAACAAAAACACTAAATAGCAACAATTAAATACCATGAAATTTGATACTGTTATCAAAATTTGGGTCCATAATTGCTTTTCTGTTTGTCTTCTTAAAAATCTCCCGGTTTTGCTCATAGTACCAGCTCTTGTTCTCATCAAAAGTCATAAAAAGTAATATGAATTCTTGTGTGTCTATAGGAGTTTTAGCCAGGGTGCCCTTCCTACAAATAAGAAGAGGCCCGATCAGTCCAGAATGGATGTCCCGCTCCTGCATAAACAAAATCCAAAAAAAATTGTCTTCATGGTAAAACATTTTACATGATAGTAACAAGGCAGTCCCATATTTGAACTTACAGGATTTACGCCAGAGTAGTAGGTCCATATTCGGCAGTCAGGTTCACCATTTAAAGGCCCCACTTTGTCATTTACTGTCCAAATATATGTGAAAGTTGTATTGGGTTCAACTGCATTATCATACTTGTACCAGTAAGGTGAGTTATCTTCATAATTTAGCCCCTCCATATTTTTCCTATATGACACCCCATTTGCATGCAATGAGTAGGGGCGGCTGGCAAGATTCTTGAACACTATCTAGAGTAAAAGACAGACTATTAGGCTTCAATGCAGATTTTAATCAACTCTTTAAAACCCACACAGCAGCACCTTATTAAATTAGCAGGTCTTACATATATTGTTTCATCAACTTCTGCCTTAATGATTGGACCCATGATGCCAAGATGCTCTTCGACTTCTCCACGATAGTCTGGGGTTGTAAAGGAGCTGTCCAAATATGACCTGAACATCACTTTCTTAAACATTGTGGGCCTCTCCTTCACTGAAGATTTATCTTCCCTCCTTGAGAGAAGAAAAGAAGAAACAAGGTAGTAACTTAACCAAAGGTATGCTGTTTGTGAAATGTCTAAACACAAAGCCAGGTTTTTATGTTCCTCAATGTTTTTTACTTGTATCTTTAATATAGACACATAATTATGTGAAATGTTAACATCTGTAAACTTTAATGACTTAAATGCTTACCTAAAAAGGAATTTCAGTGTAAAGTCTATAAATATTTAGTGTAATAATTTAGAATTTTAATTTTGCAAGGAAGTTTCTGAGGCCATAACAGGTGAAATATTGATTGATTGATTGAATGAAGGTATGATGCAATCTTACCTTTGTCCATAGCCTACGTAATCCCAGTTAACTTCTTCAGCAGTAATGAAGTAGACCTGGGACTTGCTGCCAGCCATTTGTAAAGAATATTTAGTTACTTCATCAAGTACGTCAGTTGGTGTTTGAGCCGGTTTACCATATGGGTCTTTGTATTCAACATATTCGTATTCTTCTTTGTCATCAGGGGTGTTCTCAAAATCAAAAACCTGTTCATCACGAGGAACATATATTTCATATTCATCAAACTCATTCCTGGGAACGCCTATGACTATGGCTTTGGGCATCATGTCTTCTTCACTAAAGTTGGGTTTGGTAGTCCATGGTGTTAACTGAGGACCAAAACCCCGTGGAGAGAAGCCTCGTGGAGAGATATCGCTACGAAGTTGTGGTTTGTAGTCTTTTTTCTTTTTTGTTTTCATGCCATACCCTTTAATCGGTTTCACCCTTTGTAAATGTATTTTTTTCTTCTCTTCTTTGGCACTGTTTGGTTGCTTGTCTGTTATGTATTTGTTCATGTGATCTGGGAACTCCATTGGCACCAGCTCATGTTTGCCATCATAGCTCCAGTTCTTTGGTTGTGAATCCAAATGTGTGCTGACAATTACCATAGTGTTGTTGCTGTCCTTTAGATAGATAACCACATCATTAAGACTCTTTTCAGGGTCCGGAGAAATCTCTTCTGAACTGTTAGCATAAGAAGAGTTACTTTCAAGATTCATTTGGGTGATATTTAACTGTTTGTTTTCCTCTACCGGAACCTCAGGGTCCACTTGGGTGCTGTTCAATACTTTGTTTTCCTCTACCGGAACCTCAGGGTCCATTTGGGTGCTGTTCAATGCTTTGTTTTCCTCTACTGGAACCTCAGGGTCCACTTGGGTGCTGTTCAATGCTTTGTTTTCCTCTACCGGAACCTCAGGGTCCACTTGGGTGCTGTTCAATGCTTTGTTTTCCTCTACCGGAACCTCAGGGTTCACTTGGGTGCTGTTAAATACTTTTATTTCCTCTACCGGAACCTCGGGGTCCACTTGGGTGCTGTTCAATGCTTTGTTTTCCTCTACCGGAACCTCATGGTCCACTTGGGTGCTGTTTAATACTTTGTTTTCCTCTACTAGAACCTCAGGGTCCACTTGGGTGTTATTTAATACTTTGTTTTCCTCTACCAGAACCTCAGGGTCCACTTGGGTGCTGTTAAATACTTTGTTTTCCTCTTCTGAAATTCTGTAGTCCTTTTGTGTGCTGTTTATTTTTATATCTTCCTCCACTAACAGTTTGTTGGCCACTTTGTCCGATTCATAGTCCACCTGGGTGCTATTTATTTGTTGAGTGACCTTTGGAGAATTTGAGACCACTTTAGAGCTATTCAATTCTTCACTTAGATCATCTAATGATTTCATGTTTGTATTATTTAAATCTTGGGCATCCTGAAGCCATGTGGTTTGAGTGGTGTTGCCCAGCACATCCAAAATGGGGCTTTTAGGAAGTTCTGTATGTGAGATGCGGTACTCAATTGAATGTTCGGGACTATTAGTTTCTTTTTGTTCACCATTATCCAATAGCACAATATCTTTAATATATTTATCATTTTTAATGCTAGTTTGAGAGTTAAGAGCAGGTACACTGTAAATAAATATGTTGTCTTTTGATCTGTCATCACTGTCTACCTCCTCCACAGAGGTCAGCATTGAGAATTCCAGAATTTGTTTCTCTGTCACATTCCCTTCATGAGTCTTTAATGTTTGGGTTGATAGCGATGGACTTATCTCTTCCGTTAGTAACGATGTAGTGTGATTGTTCTTTGAGATGATATCAGTCTCAGTATTTTGTAAAAGTGAGGTGTTACTGGGATTAGTGGTGGTACTGTTAGTTCCACTGATTATGGCTTCATCCTGTGACAACTCCAGAGATAATTTGATCACTGATTCCGTTGTGCTTTCATTCTGAACAGCTTTTGTTGTAAGATTGTTGGCATCAAACTCAAACTCCGAATGGGTGCTGTTTTGGATCACATCAGTGTGAAGTGGTGCACCATCAGGATTATTGAAGTTAGAAAGATCCAGCTGCTCCATATCATTTATACCTGTGCTTTTATGTGACCTTATACCAAGAAGTAATGCATAATCATCAGAGGCTGAGTCCACAAGATTTTTGCTTGGATTTGCTTTCGATTTGTCCTCTTTTTCAATTAATGTCTCATTTAAGGGTTTCCACTTGTCATACAACCCTTCTACTTCTGCACCATATTCGTACTCGTCAGAATTGTCGATGACATAATCCCTAAAACATTCAACATCCTTAAACTTCACTCTTAATCCTTTTCGGGTCTCATGTGTGTTCAGTGATGCCATTAGCCAAACTCCTTTATAAAAAGAAAGAGATAGTAAAAAAGAGAGAAGACATAACCATCAATTTCTTATCATTTGGGGCAGTGGTAGCCCAGTGGTTAAGGCTCTGGATTACTGCTCTGAATGTCAGGGTTCAAGCCCCAGTACCACTAAACTACTACTGTTGGGCCCTTGAGCAAGGCCCTTAACCCTCAATTGCTCAGTTGTATAAAAATGATTAATGTAAGACACTCTAGATAAGGGTGTCTGCCAAATGCCCAAATGTAAATTTATACTTTCTTATAATTTCTTTACAAATAAATGCATTCCCTATAACATGGGAAAATTACGTTTTTAAGGAACATATTACTGATAACTGTCACATCCACATTAGAGTCTGCCACAATCTCTGTTTCCCATGAATACACACAGCCTAAATTTCTTCAGAATGATTGATGTAATCCAATAAACGTCAAATGATCATAACTTTGTCAGTTTTCAATATATTTCAACAAACTATTTTAAAGAAAAAAATCATTGTAAAGCTTACAGTCTCCTCCTTTCAACACTGTCACTAACTAATATTTAAATTTTTAAATCATCATCATGTCATTTTGCCAGATCAGGTCACATATAAGATTGTGGCATTATTATTATTGTTAGTGGTAGTAGTATTCATTCATTCATTCATTTTCAGAACTGCTTAATCCTAATTAGGGTGCCTAATTAGGCGCCCATCTCAGCTGACTCTGGGCGAGGGCAGAGTACACCCAGGACAGCTCGGACAGCTTCCCAGGCCATCGCAGGGCAGAAATACACTGACGGTAATCCAATGGCCTACTCTTTACAAATGTCAGCAATGGTTCTTTTACATGCCTCTCACCACAGTGAGAGACATGGCTGGCCTTTGATACCCCAGTTAGCTGCACTGGGGGACAGCAGTAACAACTTGGTGATAATGGGCTCAAACCCCCGACCTTTGGATCAGTAAGCCAGCACCCTACCACCAGGCCACCACTGCCCCATTCATTCATTCATTTTCTAAGCTGCTTAATCCTAATTAGGGTCGCGGGGAGGCTGGCACCCATCTCAGCTGACTTTGGGCACTTGTGGGGTACACCCTGAACAGCTCACCAGGCCATTGCAGGGCCAACACACATACAACCAATCACACTCACTCTCACACCTAGGGGCAATTTGGAACCGCCGATTAGCATACTGTGCATGTTTTTGGATGGTGGGAGGAAACCGGAGTACCTGGAGAAAACCAACGCAAGTACGAGGAGAACATGCAAACTCCACACAGAAACACCCCGAGCCCGGGAATCGAACCTGGGACCTTCTTGCTGTAAGGCGAACATGCTAACCACCATGCCACCTATTATTATTTATTTATTCATTCACTTTCTAAGCCGCTTAATCCTAATTAGGGTCGCGGGGAGGAGTTTTAACTCCATCGAAATGGATGATATATTTACAGTTTTCTCTTTCTAAACTGTCACTGGTATACTGAGAAAGGTATGCATGCTTTTCACACTTAATAATCAAGAAAAAAGAGAAATGTTTAAGTTCAAGGAAAAGTTGTGTGAGCAGAATGTTTGCTGTCCATTTTGGCATAGCTATACAGTATTCGTGCATGTGGCTTCAAGCTACAACGGGGCTATTTCAGATTTACAGCAATATTGTTATTTGCCCCAAAATTGTTCTTTATATAATATTGACACGTCACATACAGTATTTCAAGCATACTGACCAATATTAGCCATGTTCATATAGATCGTCTCTCCTGTCATTGGGAACAGACTGAGGATGTCCTCCTCTCTGTTGTTCAGCTCAAATGTATGTCCATAAAATGTGGCTGTTTGGATGCCATCTTGTTCCCCAACACTAGACACATGCCAAGTTGCAATCTCACCGTTGCAAAACCCCAGGACTTCACCACTTTCATACACATAACCATTGATTGCTGTAAAGGGAAATTAAATGATGATGACTAATTAACTTGATAAAAACTGTTGCTTACAGTTATTCACTGTGCATACAAATCTACTCACTGTGCATAACATTTGAATTATAGAACTCTGGATCATCTGGTTTTACATTTTTTGGGTCTCCAGTGTATGAGAGGATGTTCTCATTTATGTACCAACTCTTGTTTTCATCAAACACTGCAAACATTGCATGCTGCTCCTTGTCTGCTCTCACCTGAAAAATGCAACTATTTTGTAATTTACACAGTATCAGATGAAGATGAATCAATAGCGGTTGTCAAATGGCATATATAGAAAAGTTGGGACGTTTTCTAAATTTTAATAAAATGAAATTACATTACACCATGCTACACCATGCTACACCATGCTACACATGCCCCTGTCCCAACTATTTTGAGACCTGTAGCAGGCATCAAATTTGAAATGAGCTGAATTTGTGCATAAAATAGTAAATTTTCTCAGTTTAAACATTTGTTATGTTATCTATGTTCTGTTGTGAATAAAATATTGGCTCATGTGATTTGAATGTTTGTTCAAAAAAAAAAAAGTTTTCATTTTATTCAAATTTAAAGAACGTTCCAACTTTTTCGGAATTCGGGTGATACAAAATTGCTTGCATTAAAGCAAGCAGACAAACAAAAAAACCACAATAATTTACCTGAACATTCCTGGTATTGAGGGACTGGCTTTTGCAGATGAGAAGTGGCCCAACAAGGCCTGAGGCAATGTCTTGTGGAGTATTTACCGCACTATGGTACATCCTGGTGAGACATCTTGAATCACCGGTCAATGGCTCGTCCTCCTCAATAACTCGCCACACATATGTGTATGTTTCCCCTGGTTGCACTGCATGGCTCTGGTACCCTGTCAGATTAAAAGAATAATTTAAATGAAACAATGCATGCTCTTTTGAAATATTGGGGTTTATGTATCAAGCTGGATACAAATGTATTTATTTATAGTCAGTCGATTTATTTATAGTCTGTTGCTCTGTTGAACTGTAAAAAGTCACAGAGTATCCGAAAACCACTGTGAAATAAGTAGGCACTACATCTATGGCTTTCCACCCATCTCAGATATAAGAACTATATCTCTGATGGGTGAAAATGCCACTCTTTCTGTTGCCAGATAGAGTGGCATTTTCACCCATCAGAGATATAGTTCTTATATTGGTTGTATGATATTCACATGTTCAGAGTGAGTCCCTGGATTAGGGTCATACCATCATTCCAAATGGACATTTCACTAACCTCCCTTAGGGTAACTGGCCCCCTCTGCTGCTTTATCAATGGTTAATCCATGGGGATAAATGCTGTATGGACGTGATGCTTTGTTTTTGAACACAATCTGTACAGAAAAGGGGTAGCATAATTAAAGATTAATTGATCCATTTTTATTATCAGAAACAACACCAGCCTACATTACCAAAACAACAGTTTCAAGAATTATGTTATAATTTTTTTTTTTTACCTTTATTATGTCTCTTATTTGTGCTCTAATAACAGGACCAAGAATTCCCAACTCCTTCTTCCTTTGCTTTTGTTCTGCCCTTTCTTTAAACGAATCATCTTTGTACTGGGTGAACACAGCTTTTTTATATTTCTTACCAATCCGCCCTGGACCTTGTTTTAAGTATGTGGACCGAAATTGCCTATTTGAGAAAGAACAAGATATGTGTAAGTGCAGTTAACTCAGGAGATCCGACATTGTTTAATTGTGGTTGGTGTGTACCTGTCTACACTGTCCGGCAAATGTGGGGCATAATCCCAAACAATCTCCTCAGCTGCAATGTAATAAACCCATTCTTGACTCTCTCGCTTTTGTTGTATGGTAAGCCTTCGCTTTGGTGCAGGAAACTCGTTACAAGTATTAACATGCAGGATGCCGTGCATCCCAGCTGGGAAAAAAATTGGAGAAAGATTAGGGTTTTTTTTTTTTTTTTTTTTTAAAGCTATGAGTGTTTTTGTAATTGAGATCAAAGCACTGTGAATTACAGCGACTTTCAGCGAATTTCAGTGATTTTGAATTAATGCACAGTGGATACAAACCCATCAGCCATAACGTTAACAAAATAAAAAAATTATATTACGAATATAAAAATTATATATTATAATATATAAAAATTTATATATAAATTAAACAAAAATTGCCTAATACTCTGTAGGTCTGCTGCCAAGACAGCCCTGATCCATCACAGCATGGCTTTCACAAGACTCTGTAGGTGTGCTGTGGTATCTGGCACCCAAATATTAGCAGCAGATTCTTTAAATCTTGGAAGTTGGAGTTGGGGCCTCCGTGAATCAGGTTTGTTTGTCCAGCACATGCCACAGATGCTCGATTTGGACCACTTGATCCTTCCTTGGCCCTCTTTTTTCAGGTACTAAACACTGCATAACAGGACATCACCCTTGACATGTTCCACTCTAATGAGACACCACCAGTTAGTGTTGTAATATTATGTGGTGTTAATGTACATATGGCATGTCTGCTTCTGAAATCAGCTCAGACTCCAGTTCCTATGATTCCCCTCTGCTTACAAACATGGACTCAAGATAATAACATCCACACACTCCCACTCCTACATTTTGTCACCACACCACTAATCAGGCAGAAGTAGAGCTGGGTGATATGGCCTCAATCTCAACAAAGAGAAGAACAGCAAACACATTTCTTGAATCAATTTTAGAGATGGAATTTGTAAATACTCACTGCATTTTCTCCAACAAGATCAATAAAATGTAAACCCAAGTAAACAAATTTCATTTACTCATTCATTTTCTTAATCCTAATTAGGGTCACAGGGAGGCTGGCGCCCATCTCAGCCGACTCTGCGCCATCGAAGGCAGAGTACACCCTGGACAGCTCGCCAGGCCATCGCAGGAGTAAACAAATTTGATTAAAGAAATAAAAAATGCCTTTTGAAAAAATGCCTTGTATATCCGTGGAAAGAAATATTTTTTAGCAGGCGTTTGGAGGCTGCCACTAGCTTGTAAATTTCACAGAGCTACACTCCTGCTACTTGACTACGTCCCTATGTCTGAGATTCTGAAAAGGTTTGTTGTATTACTACATTTAGTAGCCACGGGTGTTACAGAAACTTTAGAGCAGACATTGGTTTGCGCCTTCGGACTTTGCGTAACCAAAGGCTCTAGAAACAGGTGTTTCTCATTCCGCTCATCAAGCACACTGCATACAAGGACTCTATTGACATGAACACAGCATTGTGAAGCAGTTCAGCCCCTACCATCTGCCTCTGCCAAGCCTTGATTATTGTGATTGCTATTCTGGTTTTGACCCTGCCTGTTGATGTGTTTTGATCTTGCCTCTGCGCAAGTTTAATCTTTTGCTGATTGCTTGAAAAATGCTTGTTTATTATATACTGTTCTGATTTGTCTGTGCCCCATTACATTTATTTATTTATTTAAGATCTGGAGCATTTTACAAGAAAAAGTGCCAAAAAATGTACCAAAGCAAGACATGCTATGTTATTACCTTAAAGGGCCATTTGTTTTTCACAGAGATTTTTGTTGGTTGCTATGCCATTTATATATTATTTGTCAATGGAACATCTAAATCTAGGCCAAGTTTTACCTTCCAAATGTTTGCTAATATAAGAAGAGAGAAGCCAGTGACCAGGGTAGATGGCCAACATCTCTGCACTGGTAGCTGTGCCACTGATAATGCCGACTGAAGACACCTTGTGCCCACCCTGCTGAAGAACCTGGCCATTGAAGTGCACAGAAAAAAGCTCTGGCTCTGAGCTCATACCAATAAAGTGCCAGCTTATTTTGGAATGTGCACACACATTAAGATCTGGAGAAAAACAAATAAATCTTACAAGAAAGAAACTCGTATAATATGTAAAGCCATTGATATTCTCCCATAATTAAGCAGAAAAATTAACCAACTTACCAGGCACAGAGCCATTTGTAAAGCCATTGATTGTGTATTGCACATTGTCCTTAAGTGGTGCATTCCCTGTACTGTGCCAGGTGTTGCTCTCATCAAACACCCCAAACAACAGTATGAATTCCTGATGGAAATGGACTTGCTTTCCAGACTCATCAAGGCTGCCTGTGGAGCAAAAGCAGACATATCAGGTCACAATATCTGTAACCATTTATTTATCCAGTTTGTCTGACCATTATAAGAAAAAAGCTCATTATTGATGATCGGATTCATATTGTCTATAATAATGAGGAAAAAAAATACAAATATACGTACCATTCTTACAAATTAGCAGGGTACCAATCAGGCCTGTGTTGTAGTCCTTGACAATATTATTATGTGAGAAATAGGTGTATGTGACACATGGGGGATCTGCAGCCTTTGGGGCCACCTCTGGAGTTACCTCCCAATAGTATGTGTGTTCTTTGCCAGGTAATATGACATCATCCTCTTTCTCAAACTCGGATGTATTATCAAAGTACAAAGATCCTAAAGGATTAAAAATTTGCAGCATCAGTTGTTAATGTTTTGCCATCTGGTTATACAAATTTCACAGGCACTATTCACCTTAGCACTAGGAATAAATTCCATATGGAGAAATCAAGTATTTGAGGAGACAAAGACAAAAAACTTACAGCTTGGATTTAGAACAGACTGTGGATGATATGTATGAACTAGGGAAATACATCTCCTGTACAGTTTGCTTACTCAGTTAAGCAAATAAGAACTTAATAACTGATAATGGGTCATACTAGGCTGCTATAAGCTATTTAGCTTTTTGTTTTTTCTCACTGCCATTGTTTTTTATAAAATTCAGCAAACAATATTTATCTGAGTGAAATAGACAATAGTTCATATCAGAATAGATAAAAATAAATTAAAAATTGTTAATAGTAAAAAAAAAAAAAAAAAAAAAGGTTTTGGTTTTCATTGTGGACTTAGGTACAGCATGTGGTTAATATGTATGACAAAGATAAATACACCTCTTCCATCTGTTTACTCAACTGGACAAGCACCACTGAATAAAATGCACTTTAGATGCATTTTTTAAGAATGCTCCACATTTTTATATAAACAGATTGACTATAGCTAGCATAATGTTGTCATTTTCTCATTAAATACCCTTATGACACTGGTAAACAGACCTTCAGACTGTTTCCCATAAGCAATGCCATGTGGGTGGATATTACAGGGATGATTTGCCATGTTCCTAAATGTGACAATGATGGTGTCACCAATTTGGCCACGGAGCGTGGGTCCCAGTAGTCCTGTAGACATAAAATAAACCTTTAGTAATTTCTGAGACTCACTTACATGATGAATTAATGACATAAATTACAATAAGACCATCCACCTTCGAGAAATAATTTGAATACCTGACCATGGAGATGTTTTTTTGGCCTCTTTGAAACCTGGCTCATATTCCCTGTACACTGTCTTTGTATAGATGGGACCAGTGCTATTAAAAAAATAGATATATAATATATAATTTAATATTACAATTCAGATTATCCGTACCAGTCCAGTTCCTTTTTGTATCCAAATAGCTAATGCTAAATAAGTTAGGCATTTCAGTATAGGAATCAAAAAGAGGTAACAGAATTGTTTAGTTGGATAGCAGTTTTAAATAAAATTGATTTTATTAATAATAATAATGAAAATTAAAAAGACAAAACTTAAATCAGTCAAAAAAAAAGCATGGCTGAATTTAAACAACTCTTGACATCATTTAAAAGTATTTATTATTACTCACATACCTTTGAGTTCCATTTGTTGTATAATCCCAATTAATGTTAACAGCAGCAATGTAGTAGTGTCTCTCCACTGCTGTTACATATCGACTCTGAAAACATAGAAGGACTAAAACATATGAAGCAACTAGCCAAAGAGAAAACCTCATATCTCAGCCTAGAGCTCCGAGTAAGGAGCGTGTGTTCAAGAGTGCAGCAACTTCTGATCTCTCAGTAAAGATTAGCTTTATAGATTTGCTCTACTCTCTCCCACATAAACTGTATACCCCCCACCTCCCCAAAAATGCACCACTGGGCAACGGACCATGTTCTCTCATTCTTGCGAAAATGCCAAATTTTAATTATTACACGTAACTCTAAAAAGTGATAAATTGATATTAAGATTATAACTTAAAACATAACATTGCCTCTAAAGTGTTACCCTTTTGTTCTACTGCAAATAACCTAAAATCTAGTCAAGCTTTTTTTTTTAACAGGTCAGATCTTTCAAAACAAACAGGAACCTAATACCTGCTGAAGCTATTATGCAGTTAAAATGAATGAAGAACTACGTCTACACAATATCACTTAACAAAAATATCAAAATGAACATGAAATTAAACTTCAAATGACATAAAGAAAGGAGAAATATTAAATGTTCATAAGAAATTAGTGTTCATAGCTTTTGTGCAAAAAGTCCACATGTTGCAATCAAACCACAGGGAACACACAATCTGTTCCTGCTGTTATGTACTACAGGAAGTGCAAAATAGATAAGCTGAGCAAAAATATATATATATTTTCTTTTATGATAGATGAATTCTAGTTCATTTAAACATCACACTTTGCATTTATAGTAAAAAGAAATGCACAGCTTAAGCTTTAGATACTTATAATACTAAATTTGTCAGGGTAACCAAAACATACCTTTCAAATAAGAAATGGTAAAATAATAACTGCTATTACAAAGTCTTTGAGAATTCCAGGAAGCTGAAAGTTATATTTACTTTTTATTTAGAGTTACAGATACAATAATAAACATGGCAGGCCTTTGTCTTCAAACATTAAAAAATTAATTAATAGTCATTTATTTATTTCAATAAAAACAATTTAATTACTTTAAATGTTGTGTTTATGTGAGGTAGAATGCATGAGGGTGCCACGTACATGTAGACACGTTCCATAGACATTTGCAGTTCAGATTGTTTAGTAAATAATCCAGACAGCCAATCCTAACCAGCATGTCGTTCAGGGTCAAATAAACAGGCAGGGTTCAAGCAAACAGACTAAACTGGACAAAGGCAGAATCACAAAGCAAAAGAACATTCAGGGTCAAAGACAAAATAACAAACAAGGAAACAGGCTTGGCATAGTCATTTAGTTAATGCTTTGCAAAATAGTGTCTTAACACTCTCTTTATCAGCCTAGAGTCATCAGCACCAAAATGGGGATGAGCCATGAACCCAGAAGCAGCTGCTCATGAAGCACAACACTGTGAGCCGAGATGCACTGTGGACGAAATTGCTAACAGTAGGATGGATATGTGACAGATCCCCACTCCAAAGACGTTACTTCAGGACTATCAAACAATCCCCTACATTGGTAAACCAACACCTATGGGTGCAGGCAGACCACTAGACACAGCCTCATGGGTCCTTGGTCTGGGTAAGGACCTGGGTGTGGGTACAGACATGGGCAAGATTGCCTTGCAGAAGTCAGATGCTGGGGCTGTGACTTTGTTCTTGAAGTTAATCAGCAGATCGACAATGTTGTCCTTGAATCCAGGAGGTGCAAGTTCTGAAAAGAAGGCTTCCCTGTCAGCCCCTAGAGAGCTCTTGGTTGAAGGCTGCTTTATCTGCCTTCCAAGGGAGCTGTTGGGTGGATGCAGCCTCATCAGTCTCTAGGAGAACTGTTTGGGTGGAGACTAACCTATCAGCCCCTAGAGAGAGCATGCTGGATTCAGGAAAAAAAGGATTTCCTCCATCATCCTCAGTGACAGAAGCACCAGCATGTGTCGGAACTCTGTAAGGTTCTGAAGGCATGGGTGCATGATCAGTACTAAATTCTTAGCGCACTTGTATGCAAGTCCTGATAGCTTAGGCAACATGAACCTCACCAACTCAGGCTGTTTATACTTGGTCTCTGACAGACTTTAAAAAACATGTGGCACTCCAGAAACAACCCCAGGAACACCCTCCATGCTGTTCTATGGATACAGTGCAGACACTGACCACAACAAAGCTGATACTGACTCATATCTGGGCATGGTGGGTCGAGATCTGCATTGTCCCCATTGTCCTGCTGCTGTATCCATTCAGTAGGTGAATTCCACACACGGAAACGGGTAGACAATGCATATGCACCACCAAGATGCTGTTGTTGAGCAAGATCCTTAATCTTAAACTCCTCAGCTGTATAAATGAGATAAAAATTTAAGTCACTCTGGATAAGGGCATCTGTCAAATGCCAAAAATGTAAACAATTGTGTGGGTAAAAGTACACTTCACCCTCGATTTCCCAGACTATTAGGGGGGATAGGCTGTCCGGAAACCTCAAAAGTCCGGAAATCGCAAATGTCCGGGGTCCCTACACTTTCCAGAACATTTACCATAATCAGTCCGGCAATCGCCATTATTCGGCAGCTGTCCCGGACTTTTACAACACTTATCCGACACTCAATACAAGCCTATGTACATGTACTACTGTATATATACCAATAAAAAAACTTACAAAACATGGTTTAATATGATTTGCATCATACGTGGGCTAGTAGTAGTAGAAGAAGGCGAAAGAGGTATATATACTGTACAGTACTCTAGTTATGTACTTACTATAACTCCCGTTCAGTCAGTCACGACACAAGGCGTTCTTCAGGTCACAGGCATTTATTTCTCAAGCAATATGCCGAGGAAAATGTCATAAGAACTCACTGGCCTTCTTAACTAAACAGAGTTAAGGAAACTTAATTCTTCTTCTTTCATCTGCTTCTTTCATACTGGACTCTTTCCCGACCGTTGCTCTACCTCAATCACGGTAAAAGTAGCGTGTGTTACAAACAAAAAAAAAAAACTGACATCACGGAAACTGGAGAACATTGCTATATAAACAATATACAGTTCCCCTTTTAAACGTGTGCTTTTAATTACATCGATATGAAATAACAAAAAATATATTTCCTTATTTAAAACATAAATTATATGTGTTTTTAACTCAAAATAAATTAATTAATTTAAATGAACTTAAATAGTATAACTGACTCTGATGGCAGCCACACTTACCGTATGTAGAAAGATTTTAGGTGTATGACGTGATCATATATCCCACATAGCAAAATTGGTCTGGCCCGGTTCTGGCCCACACAATGCACTTACACTTGGCCCACATACTGCAAAGAATGGCGGCCATTTGTGGCCCAGATCTGGTTTTCCAGAAAGGCCAGCTGCAGACACACCGGTGGTCCTGTGCTGGCCCAGAACAGTTTTAACACCGGCACCAAATGTCAGCCTAATGTATACCTTAATCAAACTGTGCAATAATGTGCCGTATTCAGCCCAGATTAAAAATGCTTCAACAACGGTGATACAATTATACAAATAACATTTATTTTGATTTGAATAACTTATTCTAAATAACAATATGAAAATCACTCAGGAAAAATCAACTAATAAAACATATAAACAGTGCCATCATTGCCAGACCTGGCCCACATCCGATTGACATACTACTTGCCATGCCAGCAGTGCCGTGATCGTATAGTGGTGCCCTGAATACATAGTTAAAACTATTCTAGATCAGACACGACATCCATGGGTGAATCAAGAAACCCAATGAAGTCGCCATGAGATACTGGTGAGATGTCTGCTTCAGTAGTAGGTGGGTTGTAGGTGGCGGCAGAGGAGCTCATACCACTGGTGGCAGGCTGAGGTGGAAAGGGTGGATTGGTGGTGGTAGACTGGCTGATACCACTTGGGCCAGGTTGAGGAGAAGGCGGTTTGGCTGTCCTTGGCTTGAAAAAACTGTCAATCTTTGACTGGCAGCCAGCCTGGTGCTGCAGAACAATAATTTTAGAACAGAGAATGCGGAGCTGATCGTAATGTTCCTGGATGTCTGAGTTGGTACTGTTTTCCACAAACTTAAGGAGCGTATCAGCGCATTCTTTTATCACATTCATTTTAAATGTGGGTTCCAGCTCGTCGTCACTGTCCTCACTTTCACTTAGCTCTCCCATCACTGATGCCACTATCTGTTTATAGGACATTATTTCGTGCCCCTCTGCTGCTTCATTTTCATCCATCCACTCATGAACATCCTCCATCGTCACATGATTTTTCACAGCCCTATGGGCATGGAAATCTGCTGCCTCGAACCCCCGAAAATCGAAATCAAAGTCCTCATCCTTGATAACTTTTTTCCACGCATTGGCAAGAGTGGTGTGTTTAAGCTCAGCCCATGCATCAGCCATGTTGAAGATGGCGGAACGGATATTATAGTTTTTAATGTTCACCAATGTTCTTTTCCCGCGAGTATCTTCCTCGAAGTCATCCTCGTTCTCAAGCACAACAAGCACTTCTTCAAGGTATTTTCTAACATACCTTCTCTTAAACGCACTGATCACTCCTTGATCCATGGATGGATCGTACATTAACCGATCAAGGATGTTGTGTTTTTAGGTATGAATAAGCACTTGATCTTCCCATCAGCACTCATTAAAACATCATCAGCGGGGTGGGCAGGGGCATTGTCAAGCAACACTAACGCCTTCACATCTGCAGGTGAGATTTTTAAGACCTGTTCCTGGTAGTTCCTTATTTCAGGTACCAGGGGCCTCATGTACAAACGGTGCATGCACACAAAAACGTTGCGTACGCCCTTTCCCACGGCAAAGTTCAGATGTATCAAGAGTGAAATGTCCGTGGAAATGTGCG
>JBCNYH010000012.1:36922320-36940079 GCA_039654325.1 Tandanus tandanus
TGGGAGAACTTGCACAATTGGTGGCTGACTAAATACTTTTTTGCCCCACTGTGTATATATATATATATATATATATATATAAATAAAATGTGTGTGTTTTGGTTTTGTATGCAAGACTGGTTCAGAAGATGTATCATTTTTGGGTTTTTTTCTTTGTTTGTTTGAACAGGCGATGGCAGTATTGTTCTCCAATGTTGTCATTCTTACAACAGCCATTCTGTTTCGGTTTGTTCTGAAGTAAGTGTTAAAGACCCAAGTTTATACTATACTGTTTCCAGTCTGCATTTTTCCTATTAATAATTCAATGTGAGCAATTTTAATTTGCCTACTTTATTAGCATTGTGGTTCATAACCCTAGTCCTGGAGGATGCCCTGTCCTGCAGATTTTTACTGTTTAGTTTTTCTTGCTCTAAACACATGGTTTAACTAATACATTAACAGCTATTCCTAATTTGAGTTGAGTGTATTAGAGCAGGAAAAACACTAAAATGTGAGACTCGTACCAAGGTTGGGAACCTGTAGTATTAGAGCAGTGGGTACAAAGTGTGTTGTGCATGAGTAATCTATATCAGACAGATGAGTTGTGTCTTCTCTCAGCTGTTGAAATTGCATACCACCCTTTGCAGGAGGCGTTTGTCCTGGGTGCAGTGGGCCTCCCTCATCATTCTCTTCTTCTCCATTGTGGCGCTGACCATGAGAACATGCACTAATCAGCATGCTGTCAGTGTGCATGGCCTGCATGCTACACATGAGTCTGCATCCTCCAGGAGCTGCTCAAACTATACACTGTTAGAGATGAAGAAACACAACCAGAGTGAGACCAGCTGGGCAGAGGGATTGGCCCCTGAGCTCTGGAACAATCAGCTTGTCCAGCGTTTACAGGGCCTCGGCCTGGGCTATGTTTTGCTGCTGCTTCAGTGTTTCACCTCTGCACTGGCGAACATTTACAATGAAAAGATCCTGAAAGATGGAGAGCAGCTGACTGAAAGTATTTTTATCCAGAACAGCCGGCTCTATGTGTTTGGTGTTGTCTTCAATGGCCTGGCATTGGTGCTGCGTGCTGACTCACGGACAGTGATCCTGCGCTACGGCCTATTCCATGGTCACAATGCCTACTCAGTAGCTCTGACCTTCATCACAGCTGCCCTTGGTCTCTCTGTTGCCTTCATCCTCAAGTTCCGTGACAACATGTTCCATGTGCTGACGGGCCAAATCACCACTGTGCTTGTCACAGCCCTGTCATTCTTCCTCTTTAATTTCCACCCAGAACTAGACTTCTATCTACAAGCACCAGTTGTTTTGCTGGCCATCTTTATATACCACAGCAGCAGCTTGAAGGACCCAGAGTATGTACTGCAGCAAGAGAGGCTCAGGGTCCTTAATGGAGAAGTGTTTGAGCGGCATCAAGGGGTAAGGATTCAGCTTAGGATACATAGGATGATTTCAGACCAAGATCATTTGTTATAGTTTTGAATTTTGTTTTAATTTTGTGACTTTTCTTTAAATTATATTTCTTTTGGTTCATTTACGCTAAAAAATTTGTTTTCAGTGTTCATCAAAGTGCACCAAATTGCTTACATGCACTGTTCAGTGGATTGGCGGATTGCGCTTTCATAAACACTTCTTATCAGTTCTCACAAAGGTCTATTTTGCATCTACAGAGACATATCACGTAAATAGACTCCCCTCATCACATAGCTTTGTCTGAGTTTCACATTTGATCAAACTTAATATATTTTTTAATTATTATTTTTGATTACAGTATAAGAATTATTTATAGCAATTAGCTTTGCTGGGAACATCCCAAGAGTTGTCTGATTTTCAAAGAGGGCGTATTGTGGATTAATGTGTGGGTGGACTTAGCAGGGGCAGACTGCACAAAACCTTGGGATTCCTCTTCACACAGTCAGAGTGATTGTACAATTTACTAGCAAAGGCAAGGAATCAACAGCATCCTATTCAGGTTGACCTGGATCCTCTGACAGGTGACATTAACTTTTGATATGTTACTGTTGGTTATTCTTTTAAGAGAAGGAATTTCACTTTAAAATTATAAATTTATATTTAATATTTATGAATTTTATTAGAGAAGGTATAGACTTACATTTCTATAGTTATACAAAATTAGTAGTATAAGTTCTGTTGGGTGCCTACCCAAATGTGGATGGAATGTTGACAGTTGTCAAAATTGAATGAGTTAAAAAAAAAAAAAAAAGATGTAAACGAAGTAAAGATCTAATATTATTATGCATCTCTGCCTATAAAACCAAACCCAACTGAAGAAGGTTAAGGTCAGTGTAATTAATACTCTGTCATCCTTTTCAGTGTGCCACTTGTTTTCATCAAATGTCCAACCACCTCATGTCTCGTTCACATGTAGAAAATACAAAAAACACCCAACATTATAATAGTGAATGTAAACAATGATTGCGGGGATTAAGGTTTGTGATGGACTGATAAGCATTCGGTTTCACCTTAGATGTGTTAAGGTAGTAGGATGTTCCAAAATTAGTTTGATTTCTCATGTCCGTATGTTGTGCCTAGGTTGTGCACTCCTTAAGCGCATATTGCATTAATAAGTGCATTTCTGCTTTTTTTTTTAGGATGGGGAAGAGTTAGAGAGACTAAAGTCTGACACAGAGGGTGATTCTGAAGAGGAGTCTTTCTGAGCCTGTTTTCTCATTCCACGCTTTCCTCTTACTGTAATTATCTTGCTAATGATCTGTGAATGTGCCTGTATTTATAACTGACCCTTCGTATCAGGGATGCCTACTTATTTGTGCAATAGCTTGATGCTAGAACTGCCAGAATAGTACAGAATGATCCACAATTCAGGTAATATCTGGTCAGTGGTGTCTCCTATCCATTCATGGATAGGTTAGATTGGCCTGACAGATGGTGTACAGAAACAGCTGGGCTACAGTCATTAACTGTAAACTTTGTGCAACACAGTTTCTCATAGAGGGGCCAAAGAATACAGAAATAAACAAGGTGTCTTTCGTAAAATACGCATATGTACTTACGATTGTATGTATGTTATATACGTATGTTTTATCTTTCTGTGTCTATGGTGTGATATTTCAAATGTGATCAGTTTCAAATGTCAGGTTTCTGGTGGTGCAGAATACAATTTCTGAAATGGTGTATAAAATGTCTTGAATAAAGACGCTACTTCATCCATGTAATCAGCATGCATCCATTCATCTTTATCAGTTAAGTATTAGCACTGTAAATAAATTTGCTCAATCACCTTTCTATGTCTGTTTGGTATGTAAAACAACAATCATTTTAAATATATACTTACAATTAAAAAAAAAAATTACCAAAAATGTTTTCTTTTTTTTCACTTAAGTTAAATACTGTAAAGTAAAAAATATATAGATTTTTAAATGTCATCATTCAAGTCCAAAATAAAGTGTATGTAATATTTTATTGTATAAAATAAGCTTGTAATTGCAGAGCAGCAGGTAACTGCTGCACAGCTTTAGAGTCCCTGGTTCAAACCCAAGCTTAATGTATGCATGTTTTGTCTGAATTCTTTTCATGGTCCCCTCCCACTTCCAAAAATATGCCAGTGGTTGGATTGGCCTTGGTAAATTCATTAAATTAGGTGTGTGTGTGTGTGTTACCCTGTGATGGGTCTGGCATCCTATCCATGTTCTGTACACTTTATGCCCAGTATTCCTGGCTCTGAGTTCACTGTGACCCTGATCAGGATAAAAAGGCTAGTAAAACAGAGCGCGGCAACATGGTAGCGTAGTGGTTAACACATCCGTCTCCCATAAAGGTCCTGGGTTCATGTCCCGGGCTCAGCGAGGCCGAGGTTTCCTGCATGGGTTTCCTCTGCGCACTCTGGTTTTCTCCCAAAGACATGCACATTAGGCTAACTGGATGTTCCAAATTGCCCAAAGTGTGGGTGTAAATGCCCTGCAATTGACTGGCGAGCTATTCAGGATGTACCCTGCCTTTGCCTAGTGTCAGCTGAGAGCGGTTTGGCAAATGAATAACTGAATAAAAGAGAGTGATTGAGTGAGTGAAAGGCTATGATGGCTTAGCATGCTGTCAGGGAAAAAAAATATTAATAAGCCTTATTCTTAATGCAGGAGAACATAGACTAACAATATAGTTAAACTGGCTTTTAAAAAGTCAAGCACTTAACTACAAGAAAGGGGACATGAAGGTTGGTGTATGTGGACCAATACAGTCCATTAGGGGGTGATGTAAACAGAGAGCCTTACTGTGAAGTCTTGGCAATAATAGTTTTTTTTTAATTAACATTACAAATATTAACATTATAAATAAGGACAGAGTAAGTATGTATATATAACAATGATTTACAGTGGAGTAACAACAATCCAATTCAGTTCCATTAACAAAAGCTTAGCTGATGGCCTGAAAATGATCCCTTTATATAGAAAAAAATGTATCATTGGCTGTAAAACACCTTATCCTCAGTCAGGAAGAGATGGACCTATATAAAACTTTATAAGAAATAAGGATTAAATTAAAATGAATTAAAAAGAGGAAGTATGGTGTGTGTGACCTCTGACAATGAAATTCAGTCCACTGGAAAACACCCTATTTTGGATGGCTCACAGACTGACTTGCAGCCTCTAGTAACCATATCCTTCATGATATCCCTCCTGATAACCATTGTGGTAACCATGGTGGTAGCCATAGGAACCGTACTCATCCTCAGGGCAGCGCATTCCCAGGCTCTGCTGGATGGCCATCTCCTGCCGGCGTAGCTGCATGGAGTCTATCAGGTCATAAATGTTAGCCATAGACCACATTGGTGATGGGTACCATGACTTTACATTGCCATCCTTGCCCACCAGCAACATGGAGAAATATTCAGGGCTGATTTGGAAGTAATTCCTGATGTCCCTTACTAGTGTTGCTGATAAACCCTCACGGTCCACTGTTGCACTGCCTGGAACATGCATATATTGAAATGTAATGAGACACAATACAAGAAAATGTCATGGCTAACACACAGGCTGTGACTTAACATTTACACTATTCATCTGTTAAACAGCTTTAACTGTTAAATACTGTAAATGTCACAGTAGATTTATCAGTCTGATCTACTCTCCCCAATATTTCATTACTTTTATTGACCATCTTAATTGTATTTTGTATACAAATTATACAAATCTTTTCTTTACACCGTGGTCAGTTAAATAAAAGCTCACATGAATTAAAAATGACTCACAAATTGTGTTTTTCATTACATTTTGGAAAGACCCAAACTTTTCTGGAAATGGGGTTAGTAACTATTCAAGTATTAGGCTCATTATTTAAAATTATTACACAGCTCATTTGAATACTTGATTTTGATTAGTCGGTTATACTATTCAGTGGTCTGTTATTTATTCATAACAGATTGCTGTTAAGTATAACAGGCATTAATTATTATGGAGCCTGTCATTAGCAGAACCAAAAAAATAATAATTTTTTTTAATCAATTCTTTGTACTAAATTAATATTTTGCAATGAACCAATGGGTGCTGAGGACACCAACATACATTGGCCTAAAATTGTACAAATACAACGTATAATAATATATAATAATTTTTATTGGTGAAACAGAGCATTTTAGTACTGGACTTCCCACTGACGGAATATATTACAATAATGCTAACATTGTTTGAGTTAGTGCGGTTTGCGTACAACCCAATCAATTGAATGGTCAAATAAGCTAATACCTCAGTAAGAACTTAAGTATAACTGCACTGACACCATGTTGAGAATTATTGTGTTAAATATAGTGTTTACAAGAGAAATTATCAAAGCAACATGCCACTTTGAGGTAATGAGATTTTTAGGTCTTTCTTCTATTCTTTAAGGGGAATTAAGTTGAACTTAATAAAAGCTTGCATACATAGAATATGTCCATGCCCATCAAAATGTGATATTGTTATTACAACCTTCTTAGTGAAATAAATCAAATAATAAATCCTCCCGCAAGTGGTGCCACTGTTCTGCAAAAAAATGGTATGGAAGTGACAGCGAATAAACAGTTGTCACAGATTGTTGTCTATTATGAGTAACATGTAACTGAACTGTGGCCAAAAGTGAAAGTACCAAATCAACTCACAAATCATTAAGTCACAGTAGAGCATTACATGTACCAATATATTTGCATTCATGTAAACGAGGAGACAACTGTCTGATGTATGTAAATGTAATGAGGCATTATGTGTAGACTTATAACCTTATTTTATTCAGAGGTTCACTTGTTTATATCTGATTTGTTAGTTTTGTGCCCGTATACTGTTCTTGTTGCTGCCTTCTTGGAGCTGACTCATCTATGGCATATGCTCACGATTTCGCACTCTCACTAGAGTGAAACGAACTAAAAATGGCAGCTTTTTCAAACAGGCTAATGCAAACTATTGAGCTCATTTTAGCAAATTGCAACTTCGTAGATGTAAGTAAAAACCACCTGATCATGAATATATACATATTGTCAGCGTAGCAGGAGCATTTGGAAGGCTTTACTTAAATAGTAAGAGGGTTTTTTTTTTTTTTAATTAAGGCAAAATGTAAGGCAAAACAGTCTAACCACACATTTCAAAATTGAAGACTAATATGTATCTTCAGAGTTCAACTTTGGTCCTGTGTCTGTTTTTGTGGCTGCATCTAAAGTCAGTACTGCTTACTTAAATGGCTTTGATCTAAAAACATCACAGAGGCCATGATGACCCCTCAGACATGCTGAAACAGCTTTTAAAACACACGAAACCCTGACACTCTACATAACATCAGCTGCACAAGCAGACTGAGCAGCTCTGTGGTTTTACCAGTGGTGAGACCTTTCCATGCCTTCAGGTTTGTTCTGCAAAGTAGGATTTGCTCTGTGGGAGCCTTGTGGTCCTCATTCAGCTTGCCAGGGCTGAGGCTTCAGTAGGAGAGACTGACTCACAAAAGGAAGTTATTGCAAGCTTCCTTTTTAAAGCCTACCTGCTCTCCTTAAGGTACAACTGAGCAAAGCTTCTCTTGTCAGCACCAACATGCAAAGAAGCCTAGTGTTGAACACCTGGCTGCCAACTTAGCCACATGTTTGTTTTCTTTTAGCTATAGCCTGGTAATGCATAACTATATAAAACAGAAAGTGTATTCTTATAAAAAAAAAAAACCATCCTCACCATTAATGGGGTAGAGCTCCAACACTCCACCCATGTCTAGCAGTTCAGTCCCAAGCAGCTTTAAAACAGAAATATGACGAAGACCTGAAAACAATCAAACATTTATTTTTTTTTAGAAATAACATTAAATAAATCAATATCCAGGAATCTAAGTTTATGCATCTCCCTAAACATTTAGTCCTTTTTCCATTGACCTTCAGTTAAACCATAATTATTAACATCTATTAACATCATTCCCTATTAAACTTTGCACCTTCTTGTCATTAGAGAACATCCAGGAAGCCTTTCTTGTAGTTCTTAAATGGGCATAGCACTTGACTGCTTAAATTCTAAAAAAAATAAAAATAGATAAAATTATGGGAGGCTGTGCCTATCTCAGCCAACACTGGGAAAAGGTGGGGTATACACTGAACAGTCCGCGAGTCCATTGCAGGGCAACACAAACACAACCATTCACAATCACACCTAGGGTCAATTTGGAACAGTCAGTTAGCCAGATGTGCATTTCTTGGGCTGACGGAGGAAATTGGAGTATCCAGAGAAAACCCTCAACAGCATGGGAAGAACATGCAAACGTCACATGGAAAGCCCAGGAATCAATCCCAGGACCTTCGAGCTGTGCGGCCGACGTGCTACCCACTACACCTCTGTGCCGCCCCAAATGCATTTATAATAAGTATATTCTTATATGCACTTAAATAACTATTTACATTTCACTTTAAAAACACATTTTCAACCACATTTATATAAAAGATGTATCACAATGTCCTTAAGACAATGAAGTCAATCCATAATGAGAAATGTATATCAGCTTGTAAAATATTGCTATTGAGAGTACCAGAACAAAAGGCAATCTGAAACTGGTTTTAACCCTTAGGAGTCGATACACGCGCCGGTGTGTCCAAATCACATGGCCAATTTAAGATGAGATAGCAGGAAAACGGCAGTGTTGATAGGCCAAGTAAAAGTTATCATTAATAATTTAATACTTTTAATTTAAATTCCTGCGATGCCAGTTATGGCGTGATGTCAGCAAAAAAAAAAACAAGGCAGTCTGGAGGTAAACGCTACCATCAAGTGGACAACAGGAGGAGTAACACTCCCTGAAAATGTCAGTGGTAAATTTGTACATAAGTTTTTAAATATACAATTTATATTTGTATTCTAAGTTATAAAAATGGTTCGTTAAACATGTTTGTGTTTTTCACAGTAAAAAAACAACCTTTTTTAATAAAGTAAATCAGTAAATCAAAAGTACATATACCCCGGACCCTAAAGGGTTTTAATGTACAGTTTTATCAGTGATGGTCCTTCTAATACTACCATCTAAAAATACAAAAGGTACACAAATTAGAATAATAAATAGTCTGATGACAGTAAGATTGACTTTATTTAATACTGTGTGACCGATTCTTGGAAATAGGTGTTGGCTCCTGCTGGTACATGCAGTCATTCTCTGAGCTCAGTTTGTCAGGAACACAAAAACAACTAGTACAAGTCACTTGTAACAGACTTACCCAGGTTGCATGCCTGACTAGACATGGCATAGAGCTGCTGCTGATAAGCCCACTCTTCATCATTGGGAGCAGATATCACAAAAAGTCTGCGTCTCCACCGGAACCTTTCACAAATAACAATTACAGAATGTAAACAGGATTGCCAAGCCACTCAGGAGTCAGCAGTGTACTAATGAAGTGCTAAAATCAATCTGAATGGCCTTGGATGAGAACAAGGCAGGCTTTCTCATACTGGATATACTTTTTTTGTTTGTTTGCCAAGCAAAGGATATATCTCCGAGCAAAAGCAGGTCCTGGGTTTGAGTCCCGGGCTTGACGAGGATGTTTCTGTGTGGAGCTTGCATGTTCTCCCTGTGCGTCCCACACTCCAAAGACATGCACATTAGGCTAACTTTCTGTTCCATATTCCCCATAAGTGTGAGTGTGAGTATAAATGGTGGTGTGTGTTGGCGCTGTGATGGGCTGGCGAGCTGTTTAGGATTTACCACACCTTCGCCCAGAGTCGGTTGAGATAGGCTGCAATCTCCCTGTGACCCTAGTAGGATTAAATGATTCAGCAAATGAATGAACGAAAGATTAAAATTTCTTTGAGAGAGGAAATTTGAGAGAGACCATTTTGGACAGTTAGGCTGGCTTCAGAGTAAAATCTGTGTCTAAATGAAACTTTGTTCAATTATGCTTTCTTTGATAGTCATCTCCCTATTGAAGGATGTGTTACCTGGACAGGAAGTTCTCCAATGATCGTGGTTTGTCTTCCTTTTTACATGTCACTCCATCTCGCTTTTGTTGCTCCATTTCTCTGATGCGAGAGGAGAATGTGTCTATGTAGCCAAATACAGCCTTCATGGCAATTGGGACCTCATAAAATTGCTGCAACAACATGGAAATATAGAAAACAGAAAACGGTGCTTTTGATAATCTTAACATTATGTGTGTAATATTTCACAAGAATTCTATTACTGTTACTTAGATATTACTTTGAACAACAGTCAAAAGACAATTCAAGCAAGAGCCTGTTTTGAAGGAACAAATTGCTTTTGGCAACGTTATTTTCATGTGTTTGAGTTAATGAACCAAGTGAAGCTTTCGGGGAAAACACTGCATTACTGAGGCCAAGTGCAGGGTGCCTTGATTAGCCAGCACATAGTGCAGATTTTACATGGAATAAGACTCTTACTCTGAATGCCCCTAGCAGCCTGCCTACACACTGGCCTCTTTGTTAACACCAGCTGTCTGCAACAGGGCCCTGGTTTTACCCTCAACACCGTCTAAACATGCTATTGAGGACTATTGAGGATAAAAGTTCTACCGCTTTCAAAATATAATATGATGTAAACATGATGCATTATATAGCGGAGTATATGGCATATCCTATTACAGGGTTGTGGGTAAAGCGTTCAGTCACCTCTTTGTGCACTAAAAGGCATAGCAATGTAGCCCTCCCTTTTAAGTTAAATTCAGAAGAAGTTTCAGCTGATTTTATCTGGCATTTATAAACTGTACAGAAATACCAGACTTATTATGTATACTCGTAGTGTTACTGGAAAATGTGCACTTGCATAAAAAAACATATTCATTCAGCCTGAAAATCTGGAATGTCAAAAAAAGGACATCATCTAACCTTCCATTTCATGTCCATATCAGTAAGCACCATGTAAAAATCATTGTAGACCATTCGGAACTCTTTCCTCAGATCTGTAATGAGCTCCTGGTTCACCAGATCCTCCTGCCGCAGGACCTTCATAGGTTTGTCACTTTCTGAAAAGAGACCATATTCATCCCCTGGTCAGTTAAAGAGACAACGTATACAATATATTACACAAACTTTTAAAGAACAGTTTTGCTGTGTCAGTGATGGGTTTGACTGTCTTTTGGTCAAGATGGAAATTCACCAACCATGTGATAGCTATGGTGTAATTTAGCTATTTAGAGATGGCAGCCCTTGGGATTTATACTGAACAAACATCTTCCCTATGACCAGAAGGAGACAGATGAAAACTAAACCACTCATGTGAAAGGTCCCATCCACCCACCGGAGACATGGAGGGAGACAGCCAAACCCAAAGGTTTGTTTTTCCTACCTCAAAAGTAAAAGTATGTCTCACATGGATATCCAGCAGACATTCTTTATTCAGAAGACAACATCTGAGCAGGAGGCTCTGTAATGTCAGCAATTTTGCCTAAATGGTTACAATGACAAACTGCTGCACTTGAATATAACTATCCTCTGCAGCAGCACAGTGTATCTGTATATGATTAGTTATGAAAATGGCATACACTACTAAGATATTTCTATAGTTTTGAAACAGCAAATAAACAAACCAGCCTGCTAAGGAGAAATATATCATAGTCACTTGAGCAAGAAAATGAAAGAGTAAATTTTGATGCATGTAAGCAATTAGAAGGGAAACTGTAGTCCTACAGCAGTGAAGAGACCCATAGTAAGAAGCCTTTAATTGTGGTTTCTGAACCGCAGCTCATTCAGTCAGACACACTTCCTTTCAGTCCTGCCTGTGATGTACTGGGACCAGTCACAGTGTGCTTGCAAACTGTGATGCCGAATGTGTTCCAAACTTTGCACAAGCAAGAGCACATAGAAAGTGCAAACTTTCACCAAGCCCAGTAATCACCAAAGTGGCGAAAATTGTCATCTTAAAATGTTAAACAATCTATTTTTAAAAGATTCCTGGATCCCGACCATCTCCAAAATCAAATGGAGTCTTCCTTGTCCAAAGCCTCAACTCTGGCAGAAATTTTATGAAAATCTGCACTTAACGTTTTGTCTACTCCGGCTAACAAATACAGTGACCATGGTTAAAACATAACCTCCTTGGTGGAGGTAAAAAAAAAATAATTTAAATTGCAGTGTTGACATAATTCAGATTCAGAACTGCAGGATCCCAACAGAGATTCTGATTTAGTACTGAAGGAATGTCACATATTCACAGATAGATCAGCCCAATATTCTGAGAAAAAAGACAGTTTATTTCAACTGATTCAACCCAACATTTCATTCTCACTTCCCCCCATCTTGTGTCTGTAAAAGTGTCCCTTGCTACATAACCATAAGAAACAGCAAACTGGTGACCGACTCATACAAGGGCAAAATGTGTGTCATCTTTGGTCACATTCATGAATTTCTGCTTACATCTTTTAATCCCCACGGTATGCAATATTAGTTCAGTTGTTTTTAAATTGGTAAGTAATAAAAATGTATGACAAAGTGAACAGTAGCTTGAGATTATATTGCTCCCAAAGCCATTTCTCTTTAACATAAAACAGGATTATTAGAAGAATATGGTATCTGTCATTTCATTTCTGTGGGCTCAATTTATTTTTGTGTATTTTGAAACAGCTCTGCCAAGAACTGACTCGTTCTTGTTCTTGATGACCTCAACCTCTCCATTTTTCCTTTCCCAATCTTCAACTGAATCAGCAGACAGTACACCGACATGAGGTCATTGCCTGGAAAAGTACTGCTTTTATTCACAACCAAAGGCCGAATATAAGATTAAAGGGTATTTTCTCTTGGGATATACATTTTTTAAAATATTTTTATCAGCAACACAAATAGCCACTGAAATGTGAAATCTCCTTCTTTGATCTGGTCACACAAAACTTTTTTTTCTTTCCTGGCCACGGATTGCATCTATTCAAAAGCCATTTCCACCTGGAAACAATTAGGTACTGAAGGCTTACAAACCCCTCCCAGCACAGTTTCCTGTCCATAGTTAAACAAACCTGCTTAGTGCAGCTAATCCATGTTGGGTATGATGTCTTACTGGATATTTTACATTATTTTAAAAGTGGCATCATTCATTGCATGCTGTATTATATTATACAAAACATCCATCTATTCAATATCTATATTGCTTATCCATAAGGGTTGCACTTCGGGTGAGATGAGGAACAGGTCACCAATGTATCACAAGGCTATTGCACTGTATTTGACTGTATTTAATAAATATTCTCCAAAGGTGAGGTGGATGGTGCTGAATAGTCATCCACAGAGCCTAAGGCCAACAACTGTTTTAATGTACTCTACATGGAAAGCAAACTAAATCAAGAATTTTTATGTATTTACATATTTTAAGTACGATAGGGGCAGGTGGGCTCTGCAAGCAGAGCATATGTGTGTTTGGTAAGGTGTCTTTTAAAAGTCATTCACAGTTTTAGTATATACTATGGGGAAACATAAAAAAAAAACCAAAGTAAAATAAGGTGTTTTATTTTTCCAATGATCACGCTGCCTGCTCCATCATAGTGCTCACACACACTTCATGATGGCATCTAATTTTCATTTCATTTCATTTTCCGAAACACTTTATCCTTTATTAGTGTCGCAGAAAAGCTGGAGCCCCTCCCAGCCGACTCCTGAACAGCTCCCTAGACTATCGCAGGGCCAATACATGACAGCATGTTTTGAAACTCATTCAAAGTTTGAATAAATTGCCGTTTTACCTTCAGAAATGCAAGGGCCATATTTTCCATATGACAATGGGAAACAATTTCAACTCAAGCATTATCCACTTAGGATAAAGTATGTTATCCTCCAGACAGGGAACCTATCAGATCATTTTCTATACCTGTGTAGAATATATTTGTTAATTATATGGCAACAACAGTACGTGCCTGGTCTTTGGTCGATGTGCGGGCAGTAAATCGCGTATGGACCGGTGTGTATCGCCCTGCAACTTGGCCATTAGCTAGCTGCTATAACCTTAAAGAAGCCCCTAGCACAATAAAGACTTTGTACCCTCTCTAGTAAGTGTGTTGCAACAGTTTGGTGCACAATAACAAATCATTTTGTGTCTTTATTTCTTACTAAACTATGTCTACAGCTTGCGAAGCAGTGTGTGGTAACACAGCCACAGTTAGCTTGTGCGCTTTCAAATCACTATTAATGAGGAGGTGGAACACTTTCTTAGAGAATTCTATTACCCTGACGAGCTTGAAGACCAACAACAGATGTTTGCCAAGAGCAAACTGAGGCTTTTATCTGCAGCCAGAATCAACCTGGCATAGAAACTGGGAAGTTAGCGAGCGGCAGGCACGATCATCTTCATCAAGTGACGGAACTGACTAAGAACCAAGCACCAGTGGCAGCTTCCAGAGAAGCATTCAGTGTTTCTTATAGAGAAAAGGCAAAAAGAAATATCCTAAGGGATAAAGGGTTTACTAACTCCTGTGAAGTACTCACTGCTCATCGGAAACTCTTGTTCGTGCAGGTAGGGGAAACAAGTCGGAAGCTACCAAAGCCCTCACACTCAGGCCTTGCTCATGACTAGTTCACTTAGACCCTCAAAGAATAAAATAAACTTAAAGTGAAGTGCTTTGAACATGCCATTGCCCGATTCTTAAGTTGTGGAATGTTTGCTTCATGACTGATTGCGGTGATAATGCACTGTGCACACTGATGTATGCAGACAGAAGGAAAAAAGTAACAGCGCCTAAAGTAAATTTTAAAAAGGCCGCCATTTTAAAAAGCCATATAATAAAATACTTATTAACCTCATTTTAAATGTCATATAATAAACTACTTATTAACCTACCTGGCTCAGCCTGTACAAAGAAACCTTTCAGCTTGGTCTGTACTTCAAGACCTCGGGCTGAGATTTCTCTGTACAGACCTCGCACTCATTTAATAAGTTGTTTATAATTTATGTATAGTTGAAGATAATATCTCCTTTTCCCACTCAACACCACACAAGAAAAAAAAATGCAGAAAGAAATAAGGCCATGATGTTAAGACATCTATAGTACCCTAGAAGAGTTCTCTAAACAGTCATTTAAATAATTGAAAAGTATAATTTTTCAAATGCTACAAAATCAAGAGGAACTTATGGCTCACCAAGCTGATAATGATCAATTTTCATGGTGCTGTTGGTCAAAGTGCCAAAGATGGTGATGATAGAGACCTTCCTGATTGCCATTTCACACACATGTTCTAGGTATTCATCCCTCTGCTGTACATACATGGTGTTCTCCTCTGATGGAGCAGTTATCAGCTAGCATGAAAGAAAAACAATATGTGTATATAAGTAAATACATATAATCTTAAATATAGCAAACACAGACATTAGAGAGATGTGTAGAAGTTAAGCCCTTGATTTATGTGCAGGACAGAAGTGTGTCAGGCTACTTCCTAATACTAAATTAACTGTGATTGTACTTACAATTAACCGCCTTCTGTTTTCAAAATATTCCAGGAATGTTGTCAGAGATCCCTTTGCAGGAGGTGGTGGTTTCTTTGTAGGTTTCTGATAGTCCTTCTCTTTTTTTACAATCCTCTCTTCATTAACCCTTCTCTCTGATTTCCCTCCATCCTCCTTCCCTTTCCGATTTGTTTTTTTCTTCTTGGGCAGCTTGACTGATTCATCCTTTTTCTTTTTTTTCTGCTTGTCCTTGCCTTTCTTGATGGGAACACCTTCAGTCTCTTTTTCGACTGGGTAAGTGTCTGTAGGTTTGCCAACATCATTCTTAACTTCATACACATTAATGAGACCATTATCTCTATTCTTTTTCTTAGATGGCTTAGATTTGTTTGGCTTACGATGACCTGGTATGACACCAGGTTTTTTACGAGTGTAGTCTTTTCTGTCAGTACGATTGTCTCCATTTATTGCAGTGTAGGCTTTGGTATAAAAGTAAGATGGGGTGGTTGATTGAAAAATATTTTTCTTAGACTGGTCCCTGTTATCATAATGGTAATTCTTGGTCTTCAATTTTGGATCCCATTGTGTGGTTATGTGAGCGTTTGTTGTCTTCTGGGTGATGGTGGTGGCCTGTGTAGAACTAGTGGTTATGTGGATGGATGTTGTGGGTTGAGTAGTTGCTGTGGTAGTAGTAGTAGCTCTTGTAGTAGTAGTAGGTCTTGTAGTAGTAGTAGAAGTAGTAGTAGTAGTAGTAGTAGTAGGTCTTGTAGTAGTAGATGATGTGGGGGTGAACTTGTTGGGTCTCCTGTTGGGCTCCTCTTTTCTCTGTGGTCTTCTCACAATGAGTGGATTCACTTGAGTTCCAGTGCTCGGGATGCCCTCAACTACTTGGCCCTCCTCTCCTGCCTCCTTACACTTCTGCACAAAGCCTTTCTGTCTCACCTTCTCCATCTTTCGCATGGTTGACTGGTCTATGACTTCGTACATGGCCTCCAGCCTCACTGGGTATGGGTAGCGTTCTTCCACCTGCAGAGTCTTTTTCAAGAGCACCATACCAAACTTTCCTTTCTCTAACTTGAGGAAGTTCATGAGTCGGGGGATGAGTGCTGTATCCAGAGGCTCCTCCATTATTTTGCCCACATTGGTAATGCGTCTCACTTTCCCACTCATCTCGCCCTCCTGGTGAAACATCACAATCTGGTGCACGTGTCGTTCAGCCAGCTCACAATACACATCTGACTTGAGCAGGCTCATCATTAGCCTGTAATAGCCGTCTGATTCATGGGGGGCTGAGATGACCAGTAGTCGATTTTTCCCTGCAAACGTGGCCAGCAGATTGGGGGATCCAGCAGAGCTGGGCATGCGGGACAGGACAGCCCGTGCTTCAGGCACACTACCATCCCTCTGGAGGTTTTCCAACCCACGCTGCACGCTTCTCGTCCGGCTCGACACCCTTCTGTTTTGATTAGTACCGGCTTCATCGTTTTGCATTTCTTCTGGTTTCTGATTAAGTCCTGGACGAACAGAGACAGAGCTCGGTCTTGACAAGGTGGTAGACATCCTCCTTGCTTTGTGGAGTCTCCGACCAGCCTGATTACCATCAGCTGAGACACAGTCTGACACAAACACTGCTAATACCAAGCAATACACACAAATGACCCTCCACATGGCCTTCCCCTTCATATTTACTTCAGGAAAAAGACAGCTGTAACAAAGTAACAAAGTGTCAAAGGACAGACAGTACACTACTGTAGCCACATACCGATGTCTGGTACCCAAGGCTGAATACTTTTTCAGCTGATTTGTTATGCAATCGTCAGTAAATCCAAACAATCCAACTCCAGTACAGATGTCAGACTACACGTTAAAGACGTTCAGTGTAATTCAGTGTACATTAGCAGGGACCCCGACTTGATATAAAAGCGCCCCATCATCTAGACGGCCAGGTTTCTCAGATGTTCAGCTCATTCATTAGTGGCAGCACCTTCTTCGAAAAGCGCAAACTCGGGGCATCTTACTTCTTCTGTAAAGAGATGCAACTCACTTCCTCCGAACATATAACCTTCCATCCAGTGCACTTCTTCCAGTCTGCGGTCGGATCTCAGGGCGAGGTTGCCCCGACACTCAGCAGATGTGCTCCTGGCTCAGACAGAGGAACAGCAGCGCCCCGAGTCCTGGAGGAAACTGACTAGAAATTACGCAAGCAAAGACTTTATCCCCTCAAAGTGAACCCCAGCCTGCCAACAAATAACCTCAGTCTCCGACTCCGCTGGAAATAGGACCAACCCCTGGAACCACGGGTTGCCAAGTCGATCAATATCACCTCTCTGCGGGATTGACTCGGAAACTCAATGTCGGACTCTCCACGAGTTCAGAATTGTACACAGGTATGTTAATGAATGATCAGGACTCAAAATAATGGTCAAATACACCGAGAAACAGCTGTATCCCTGTATCGATTACATCACGTTTTCTGATCTGTGGCAACCTACATATCCTTGTAAGCAACTCTAGAGAGTTATGTCTGGAATGGAATCACATTTCATGAAAAAAAAGAAAAGAAATGAAGACTAATTTATGCACTATAGGCTGCATGGTGGTTAGCACGCCTGCCTCTCAGCAAGAAGGTCCTGAGTTCGAATCCCAGGCTCAGGAAGGGCGTGTGTAGAGTTTGAATGTTCTCCCCATGCTTGTGTGGGTTTCCTCTGGTTCCCTCCCACAGTCCAAAGACATGCACATTAGCCTAATTGCCTGTTCCAAATTGCCCCTAGGCGTGTGTGTGTGTGTGTGTGTGTGTGTGTGTGTGTGTGTGTGTGAGCTGTTTGGGATGTACCGCATCTTTGCCCAGAGTCAACTCACAACCGTAGTAAGATTATGTGGTGTGACAACTTAATGATGATCGAGTAATTTATAAATTAAAACAAATGTCATATATA
>JBCNYH010000012.1:36971900-36991337 GCA_039654325.1 Tandanus tandanus
AGCTGCTTTGTGACAATGTCAATTGTAAAAAGCGCTATACAAATAAAACTGAATTGAATTGAATTGAATTGAATTGAATTGATGACTCTGCTGTAGGATGTATTATTGGAGGTGAGTAGACGGAATATCGGGCTGCTGTGGATTCCTTCATCACATGGTGTCCATGTGGCCATGCTCTACAAGAATCCTTCTTCAACCTGATGGCATCCCTCAATGCTGGTATCCATCAGCAGTTTCGGGGGTTACTGCCGCATCTAGCATTTGCCACCTCGCAGTCACAGCTCTAAACAGCCACTGAACATGGACCACTTAGGTTTAAATTCCATGTATCCTTGTGCCCCCAGAATGTGGTTGAAGCTTTCCCAGAGGTGGATTCCTCAAAGGTGTGAACCGCTACCTTGACATGGTAGAGGGGTAGGAGTACCCTAGTGACCCAAGGCTGCGTTGCAATTAGCCCCTGGTAAGGTCTTCCAAGGCAAAGTGGTCATAGGAGAAGCATCAGACTAAGGTGGTTCTATGACCCCAATGATGAGAAATACCTGGGCCTTCACCCATGGAACCTAGTTGGGCTCAGCCTGAAGCAGAGACATGAGGTCATGGGTTGGAAAATACAGAGCAGGGAATCAGACCATCATCTTTCGAGAATCTCTTCATATCATCCATGGTCCTAGACTCTCTCATGTGCACACTTCCATTAAACTAACCCCCATTGGCAGAAATACACGAAGTACACCCTGGACAGCTCACCAGGCCATTGCAGGGCCAACATGCATATAACCATTTAAACTCACACTCACACCTAGGGGCAATTTTGAACAGCCAATTAGCCTACTGTGCATGTTTTTAGACTGTGAAAGGAAACCGGAGTACCCAGAGGAAACCCACGAAAGCACGAGAATCGAACCCAGGCCTTCTTGCAGATGTGCTAACCGCTAACTGTGCCACCCAGAAACTTCATTCAGTGATCAGTTAACCATTTTTTGTGTTGATTTGGACATATGCTTCTGATCAGTCTTACTAGACGATCCAATGAAAACCTATTTTTAGTTTCATTTTTGGCAGATGCAGACAAATTTTGATTTAAAGTATCCAGAAGTTGATGATGCTATATACCCTAACAAGTAACCCTAAGATTTTACTTCTTCTCAAAATTCACAAACAGATCCTTGGGGATATTTTTGCCTCACTTACCAGCCAACTTACTGTACATGAGGTAAAAATAAACTTGCATCCTCTTACAGGCATGCTTGCAAAAGATCCAGTTGATGTCCACTATTTTATTGGTGTGTTATATTGTGTTCACTCTAATTTCCAGGGTGGTGTTTTGGATGAAAATAATTATTTCTTAATGAGGGATTTATTTCTTTCTGAATACATTTATTTCAATTAGATTTGATTTATCTTTTTTTCAGTGTGAGATGAAGCTACGTAACCAAATAGTGATTTTTGTATAACCCATTTTGTTAAATGTTACAAGGGGTATCAATAATCATAGAGTGCTCTGTATATTCATGCAGGTGTCTACAGTTCTCTCTTTCAAAGAGACACTGATATAATGTACAGTCATGGCAGAACTGTAGTGAAGTGTTACAGGAATTGCAGTAAGGTACTGGTGGAAAGGGCTTTTCAAGGATTTCTAGTTTGGGGTTTGATGGATTTAAACGTTTTTGAACAGGTCGGTCCTGGGTAGCTATGATTTACTCCCTACACTCTAATTTCTTTAACGAGCATTTACAACATATTGTAGTAAATGCAATGATCAATTGTAGCTTAGTGTTGACATTTAATCAAATTAAGATCAATGTCAATAATAGTGTTAGTGAACTCATTTTAGTACATTCAAATGTGTTTAACTTTAAAGGGCGAAAAAAGTTACACCAGTGGTAAGTGGTTCAGACTAGTCTTGATTAGAAAGACAGATAACCTAAACAACATACATAGTTACAGTAAACATGGTTGTGTGGAGGCTGTCAATATATTTAAAAAAAATCTTTATAGCCCTTTCACCTTTATTGTCTTATGGAGTACTTCAAAGAAGGGTGAACTGATAAAATAGACCTCTGACTTGTGAAATGAAAGGGGAGGAACGTTTATCACTGGTATTCTTTCCTACATGCCCTTTGATACAATTTGATTACGAGCACTTGAAAGGCGAGCGACAAAAATAATTTCCTGTTCACTAAGTGAAAGGGCCATTATGCACTGATCCTTAGTGGATCAGCAAGACCTCACAAGCTTGTTGCCCCATTGAGCAAAAAAACATTATGCACTGATCCTTAGTGGATCCGCAAGATCTCACAAGCTTGTTGCCCCATTGAGCAAAAAACCTGATGTCCACTGCATAAGTCCACTGTCCAGAGCAGAAACCTTTTTAAAACCACGTATTACATAAGACTACCAGGGTCTGTTCATCCACAATGGCATCAGCTAATTCCCATAGGAGGGTCTGGTTATGTGAAGAATGTGTGATGTATTAAGTAGTGCTTAGCATTTTTATTCAAATTCTTTTAGATGTTGAAAGATTATTTTCATACTTTTCTATAGGTTAAACACTTCTTTATAAATTAAGGTCAAGTAACTTAATTTAATGTGGAATTACATTCTGTTAACTCAAACAATTTATACAGTTTGAGAAACTTCTGCATCTTTATAGTAACATTCAAATTACTCTTATTTACTCTTGGCGGTGTTGATTGCTATTTTATCTTTAATTGCACAAAGATTTTTTGACATTGTGCCAAAGTCCCACGGTTAAGCATATCTCTGTGGTATATGGTAGTGATCCATTCACCTTTATCTTATCTGTGCACTTCAAATTAGGTCAGAGATCATGAAGACTAAGCCAAGCCTTAGACCATACATGAATATTTTAAAAATGCTTTGGGTCATGTGTATCAATAAAGAGTGAGTTAATTATGGCTTTAAAGGGGTCCATTGACTTACCAGCATGAAAACTTAACCATATTAAATAAACATGAAATGTTTTTAATTTAACACATTTATAAATGTGTTATCTCCTGGAAACAAAATAAAATTGGCCATGATGACTTTCTGAGGCACTCTTGGTACTTATGTACGTGAGTCTCAATAACCCCAACACCTGGGGCAATGGTATTAGAAAACAATGCCATCTTGAGGTGAGCAAAAGCACAGAATTATCTTATCATCATGGCTGCCATGCTGTAATCAGGTCAGCACTGGCACAGAGAATGTGAACAGTAAAAAATCGGTAAGTTAAAAATTAACTTCAAACATGTAGGATGTAATGTGTGTGTGTGTGTGTGTGTGTGTGCGCGTGTGAGTGTGTGCAGTACGCTAGTTTTATTAGTTTTTCTGCAAACGGATGGCTTCTTCCATTTCTTAACACTTGATCTCTGACTTTCCCACTATCTACGGAACTGTGTTGCACTGCCAAGTTATTGTGCATACGCAAGATCAAAGCTCAAGATCGAAGACAAAGCATGTGAGCTGGGATATTTTCTTTGAGAAACCTTTGTATTCAGCCAAAATGAACTGATCATGGTAGATAAAACACATAGGCAATTCACTTGTGAATGGACAGCTTTAAGGTTTCCTAGTTCCTTAGGGTACAGAGACATTACATAAGTAAATAGACACCCAAAATTTCAAAATTAATATTTACTGGTCGAAGAAGAATCTTGCGTCTTGCTGCTTGGCCATAATAGCCCATTTCATGAAGAGTTTTTGAGCTGGTTTTCTGGTCTTCTACAATGTCTGTGGTCTTGTAACGGGGATTTTTCTCCACTGCTCTCTTCACGGAGTGAAGGCGTTTTCCTGATGGTCCCGGTCGACCTGGTCGTGAATTCGTGGTGTTCTTACCTTTACTGTTGAACTGCACAATGACTCGGTTTACCATTGACAGAGGAATATTCAAATTGTCGGCTATTTGTCGCTGGCTGATGGCACCCTCTCACTGACCCTCAAATTGACCTCTCTGAAAATCTGACAATTCTTGAGCTCCTGGAGAGCAAGGCATGCTTGCATAACTTTAGCACAACTTCGTGCACCTTTATACTGCAGGCTGACTAGTGTTCAATAAATTTAAGTCATTAAATTGTCACATTTTCAGAGAGGTCAAATTGTGGGTCACTGAGAGGGTGGCATCAGCCAGTGACAAAGAGCCGACAATTTGAATATTCCTCTGTCAACGGTATAAGTTCAAGAGTGAAGGTAATCCACGACCAGGTCGACCTGTATCATCAGAGAGATGCCTTCACTCCATGAAGAGAGCAGTTGAGAACAATGCCCGTTCCAAGGCCACAGACATTGCAGAAGACATCCAAACCAGCTCAAAAACTGTTACACGCTATCTTCATCAAATTAGGCTATTATGGCCGAGCAGCAAGACGCAAGCCTCTTCTTCGACCAGCAAATATTCATTCTGAAATTTTGGGTGTCTATTTAGTTATGACTGGTCTCTTTACAACAGATCTTTGATTGCATTAAACTATTCCTTGATTTGAGATTGAAAATACTGGGCTGTAAAACAATATAAGAATATGGGCAGTGAAAAGCTGTTGGACAAATAGGGCTTGAAAGATTGTGTGAAAGTCATATCATCATGTTAATCATGTTACCATAGTAACACACTTGTAGTCTATCAGGTGATTAGACATGTACCTTCAGAGCACACAGCAATCTCACAATATCACAGTTAAGGGTGGGTTACTGTTGGTGAAACACAGAGCCAGCCCATCGCATAGGCAGTATAGGTGAATAAAAAATGAGAGAAGACAACATACAAATGATGGAAGAAATATTAATAAATTAATAAAAACAAAAAAGTATGAATTAAATAATTTTGGAATACAATTAAACACAAAGAAAAAATGACAAATAAAGTCTACAATAACATAGCCTATTAAATCTTTTTCTTCATAACTATAGTGTCCATAGACATCCAGTATGTTTCTGGAAATATTTACTTCTCAAGTCAAAGACTAAGGAACTGCCCTCCAGAGCATCAGAAAATCTTTATACCAGTTGCATAGAGTATTTTTGGCAAACAAGAAGACTTTTCCAATTCTTTCACAGATATTTCTGGAGAACATGACAAATTTATAAAGCATAAAGCAAGTAATGTTAAATAGAAAAGAAACACAACTCACAAAGCTCTCATGGGGAGCTCCATATACTATAACATCAATATACTATTAACATCAGTACCCTAAAAATAAAACGGGAAAAAGTCAGAGGTAACATGATAAGCAAAAAGTTTAATTAGTTTAGATAGTAGTTATCATTAGAGCAGAGTGTTGCTTATTTTGGATGAGAGTAACTTTCACTAATTTATGAATAATTAACATCTGTTATTTCCACCTTAAAGGAAAAAGAAAATTAATGGCTTTGTGCACACTGGAGGAAAGATAACGATTTCAGTTTCCCAAAGCAAAAACTCCAGACAAGGATGCCATGTTTAGCATTTTTGGCCAGCCGGGTGGCATCATCAGGGCAAAACTAGCTCTATTAGCTCTGATAGCTAATATTCCAGTTAATTTCTGAAAAGAAGATATGTTTAGTCACTATGAAGGCATCTGTAAGCAAGCTCTGCACAATTTTACATGTAAACTAACCTGAATATCTTCATTAGCATCTTACCTTAGAACCTGTGCTACACCCTCACAAGATACATATGCCCACCACAAATGATTACAAACCCTCTTAGCTTTTGGTTGGAAATCTGTTAAGAGTTGTATCCATGGGTTGGTTTGGCTTTCCTGTCCAGTGAACAGCCAACAGCTATGCACTGATATTGTAGAAAGGACATGAATGGCACCTTCCACACACATTCACTATTGATCAGCTGATAATAGTCAGCCCAACTGACATCACAGCCAAGCGCACACAGTATTTATTCCAGTGTTTTGATTGGCTGAAATTATAGTAAGATTGGTTAACGCGCACTAGCTAAATTCTTTTCTAGGACAACAAACTGGTCAAGGCCAGCTCCGGTGAAACAGCAGTGCTTTCAATTTTTAAAGCATTTGATCATTAATTGCCAAGTATCCAGGGTTCTACTCTGCTTTACGTTTACCTGCAGTTGCTTTCCAATGTGTTTCTTTAACATGCCTCTTTGTCTCAACAGTCTCTTTGTCTACTTAGATGATTGCTTTGTCACAGTTTGTCAGCAGACAGCTCCAGCTGTCCTTTCTTTTTCTTTTTCTGTCATTTTTGTGGTCTGCTTTGACCACTGGTCTGCTCCTTTACACATGTTTAAACCTTAGTATGCCTTGTTTAAGCACCACACCACCACAACTATGTCACCTCGAGATTTATTTTGGTCCTGTAAAGATACCCAAATTCCCTGGTATTTTTAAAAAAATATTTTACACAGCTAGAGCAAAGAATGATTATTTTTGTCAAAGTGTCAGTAAAACTTGAGATCGAATTCATTATTGATAAACCTTTTCTGCCTAACAGGCTGAAATACATACTAGGCTGTCAGCTACATCACACTTAACAGTAACAGAGGGATCTCATCTTTTGGGTGTTTCTAACAGTAGTATAGGTCACATTAGCCAGGCAGTGATGATCTGACCAGCAAATGGTTGTCTCTCCTTTTCAGACTGTTTCAGGCTAGCTCTACTGTAGTCCTATGAACACCAAAGCTTCCTATTATTCAGCAAATATGTGCAACTGATAACTGTGGCTCCAACCACTTGGTGCTGTTTGTTCACTGCTGTTGATTTTGGAAGGTCTCACTGCTGGCCTGTCTGGTACGGAGGCCTCAGGCATGCGAGGGCAGTAGCCTGCTGTGGTTTGTGCGTATGTGTTTATGTGTGTGCCACTGACTAAACACACATAAACTATCATGCACCCACAGGTTACCACACTGACCTCTTGGTTAGTGACAAATATACGTCATATGTAATCGTCACTGGTGAAACTACTTAGTCACTTACATGATTTAATGACGTTAGTAATCAAAATACTGCTGACATTTTGTTTGTTTTGGCTCTTTAACCGTACTTGGTTTATTTGAAGACCTGTGACATAGTAGTAAAGGGACACGTGCTTTGTAAGGAATAAAACACAACAAGCCTTGCTGTTGTAGGCAAATAATGAACACTAGCAATCTCTCTCCTGTTAACCAATTGAATGTCATTGAAATCCATTCAAACCCTAAACCACACTCAGATTTTGAAAATAAAGTGGGTGTGATTTCATTCCAGCTCTGATTTCTGAGGTAAATGAAAAGCATAGTCCTTAAATATAAACAAACATAATCCTTTAAAGGAAACTATTAATTTCCATGTGTGGCACAAACCTAGAAGTAGCCTATGAAAGGACAATTGTGCTGGACTTATATATAAAGACAAGTTTGACATATGGAGATTCATTCAATAAAACACACTTTGTTACGGACCAGTATGCAATTGTTCACAGTTTATTGGCTGTTTGTCCAGGAGTCTACCAAGGTGCATTATGACTTTGGTATGAGTCTTTGAATCTCAGTATTTCCAGACAAGGTTGGAATACTTGTTACTGTTTTCATTGGGCTTGGCGAGCATGCTTTGTCTTTCCCACTCTTTCAAGAGTACAAACAAATGCAGAGAAACCATTTTGGTTTAGGATTAACACATGCCAAAAGAATTGTAATGTTTACACACATCTTAACTGATATTTCTGTTTTGTTCTATTTTAACTAATTTAGCAGGCTATGTAACAATAACTATTTAACCTGTTTAACAATATAATATACTGTAGGATTGTTGGTGTACTTTAAAACAAATTACATAAATTGTTCATTTCATTTCATTTTCTGAATCGCTTAATCCTAATTAGGGTCGCGGGGAGGATGGCATCCATCTCAGCTGACTCTGGGCGAGGGCAGAGTGCACCCTGGACAGCTCGCCAGGCCATCGCAGGGCAGAAACATGCTGACGGCAATGCAGCCTACTCTTGATGAAAATCAGCAATGGTTCTTTTACATGCCTCACACCACAGACAGTGAGAGACATGGCTGGCCTTTGATAACCCAGTTAGCTGCACTGGGGGGACAGCAATGACCACCTGTTGATAGTGGGGTTTGAACCCCTGACCTTGGGATCAGTAATCCAGGACCCTACCACCGGGCCACCACTGCCTCTACACAAATTGTTTCTTATTAAAAAAAACAAAAACAAAAAAAACCAAACAAACAAAACAAAAACAAAAACAAAACCGACAACAAAAAAAAAAAACTGCTCAGCCTCCCCAGGAAAGTCTTTTCCAGGGTATTGGAGAGGAGGCTCTGACCGATTGTCAAACCTCGAATACTGGAGAAATAGTGTGATTTCATCCTGGCTGTGGAACAGTGAACCAGTGAACTATTTATCCTTGCAGAGTTACTCTGGGTTTACACTGGGGCATGATGTCCGTGATCTCCACAATTTGGGAGAATTCTGATGAGCATGGGGGGCCGTGGGTTCGAATTGTGATGATCTTGAGGGAACTTGGTGGATTTGTGATGATTGTGATGATTACGATGAATTACACCAATCTTGATAGAACCTGGGAATTGTAATAGAGCGCAGTAGAGCTTATCAGACCTTAACAGACCTTAACACAGCGTAACAGACCTTGATGCGCTATTGTAGGGGATCTTGATGAACTTGGAATTACGATTCTTTCAAGTTTCATCTCTTGGATGCACCCTGCCTCCTTTTTATACCCCAATCGTGCTCCAAGCGTGCTCATAAATCAAGGAGCTCCACCCTTTTTTGAATCACAGAGATCGTGGACATCATCCCCCAGTGTAAACCCAGGGTTACTGAGTGGGTAATAGGAGCTTGACCGTCCAGTCTACGTGTGTTTTTTAGACTGAGTAAAAGGCCTATGACCGTGTCCCTTGGGGGATTCTTTGGGGGGTGCTGCGGGAGTACAGGGTACCAGGGCCGCTGCTGCAAGCTGTTGGCCCCTGTATAACCAAAGCATGAGCAATTTCTGCATTCTCTGCACTAAGTTGAGATTGTTTTCAGTGCATGTTGGACTCCACCACCACTCCTTGTCACTGATCATGTTTGTCGTATTCATGGACAGAATTTCAAGGCACAGTCATAGAGAGGACGGTGTGCAGCCTGGAAACCTCAGGATTGCATCTCTGCATTTTGCAGCTGATGTGGCCTTGTTAGTTTCTTCAGATTGTGACCTTCAGTGTGCACTGATCTGTTTGCAGCTGAGTGTGAAGCGGCCGGGATGAGAGTCAGCCCCTCCAAATCTGAGTCTTTTTTTCATGCAGAGGAGTACAACTATTTCAAGATCTTGTTCACGAGTGATGGTAGAATGGAGCAGGAGATGGACAGATGAATCAGTGCTGCATCAGCAGTAATGAGGGTGTTGTATCGATCCGTTAAAGTGAAAAAAGAAAAAGTCAAAGCTTTCGATTTACCAGTTCATCTACGTTCCAACCTTTACCTATCCTCATAAGATTTTGGTAGTAACAGAAAGAAAAAGATTGCAGATAGAAGTGGGTGAAATTACTTTTCTTTTGATGGTGTCTGGACGCCTTAGAGCTAGGCTGAGGAGCTTGGACACCCCCGTTGAATGGCACTCCTTCCCCGCATTGAAAGAAGTCAGCTGAGGTGGTTCAGGCATGTCCAACTGGGAGAAGGCCCCGAGCAGACTCAGAACACACTGGAGGGATCACATATCTTGTGTGGCCTGTGGACGCTTTGGGATCCCCCAGGACAAGCTGGAGAGTGTCACAGGGGAAAGGGATGCCTGGGTTTCCCAGACCTGTTTTTGACTTATGCATATAAGAGAACAGAGCCCTAAGTGATGATCAGTAATGGTTGACAGCATCCAAACATCCCATTTTTAAAATCTCTCTATGTCAAGAACCCTCCAGATAAGCTCTTATACCTAATAAAAAGCTATTAAGAAAAGGAAGATTAAACAACATGCTTTTAGGAGCTCTGCTCTTGTAGCCTCTATTGTTCGAGGTATCAGAAGTATCAGAAGATAGCCTATAAGAGCATCCAGTGCTTTATAGGTCAGTAAAGGTATTTAATAATAAATGCACATTTTCATTTGGAGCCAGTGCAATGTGGATAAGATAGGGGTAATGTTGGTATATCTTCTGGTTATAGTAAGGACTCTTGAAGCTGCTTTCTGGACTAAATGGAGCCTGCATGTGCACCTACTGGACATCAAGACAGTAATGTGTTCCAATAATCTAATGTAGAGATAGCATAATCATTAAGTGGTTAATCATTAAGTAGCATTGTGCAGTGACATTGGATTTCATAGCTTAGCAGCATTTCTGAGATGAAAGAAGGCTATTCTAGTAATATTATTTACATGAGCTTTATATAAAAGTCTGGGGTCTTTTATGGCTGCACATGGTGAAACTAATGCCATCCAGAGTTACTATGTATTCAGAAATCTTATTTTTAGCTACATGTGATTCAAGCAAAAGTACTTCTGTCAGAATTAAAAAGAAGGAACTTAGTAAGCATCCACTGTCTAAAGTCCTTAACACATTCCTAAGTTTTAAGAAACTGGCATCTCTCATCTGGCTTTGTTGAAACATACAACTGTGAGTCATCATGGTAACAGTGGAAGCTAATACCATGTTTATGAATAATATTACCCAGCGGTAACAAAAAACAACATTAGACATAAATCAGAACCTTGTGGAACACCAAAGTTTAACTTAATACATACAGATAATATATGTGAATGTATGTGTAATGTGAATGAGGCATAGCCCATCAATCTTTTATGATATTGTATCTATGAGGAGAAACATATGTGCCAATCGTGCAATAATCATTCAACTTATCTGACGACTTTGATCCTACTGAATCCTATACGGTAGTGAAGAGGCTGGACCTTAGATGACTCAGAAGACTCTGGGTTAAGTCAGGGTACCCCCTGAACAGCTCAGCAGTCCATCACAGTACCATCACACAGACAACTCTTCATAATCACACTCACACCTAGTGAGAATTGGAAACACTAATGAGGCTAATAAGACTAATGTGCATGTCTTTGGACTGTGGGAAGAAACTGGAATACCCAGAGGAAGCTTAGGCAAGAAAAGAACATGCAAACTGCACAGAGAAAAGCCCTCGCTAAGTAAACACAGGACTTTCTTTCTGTGAGACGAATGTGCTAACCACTACTCCACCATGCTGCCCCCTCCCACCAATCAGAAACAAGAAAATATTTTCAAATAATAATAATGGCCTGTAGTCGGACAGCTGACAGAGATCAAGATCAGGTGTTTTCATCAGAGGTTTAATGGCTGTCATAGTTGATGACGTACATAGCTAGTGTGAAGTTAAAAATGTATTATATTTAAAAGAGGTTTGATTGCTTTTAGCAGTATCTAGTTGAAGAAATATATATGTAAGTGATCTAGTAGAAATTATTATAATAATTTAGTCTATAAAACATTCTAATGACTAATCTGTCAGATATAAAAATACTAATACTAAATCTCTCTCACACACACACACACACACACACACACACACACACACTATGAACAGTGAATATGACCTCTTCATTTAACCCGTCCTTACACACCACCACAGTGAACACACACAACCACTAACCATGGGAGTAGTGGGCAGCAAATCTGCACCCCGATGAGGGTTAAGTGCCTTGCTCAAGGGCACTTCAACCATGTATGTTTTCCTGCCAGTCTTGAGAATTGAACCAGCACCTTTCAGACCTAGGCCCACTTTTCTAACCTTTAGACCATGGCTGCCTTGTAGTAGAGTGATATTTTGTGTTTATTGGGTTATTTATTAAAATTTCTTGCTTTAAATTTTCAGTCTTTGCCTCATATTTTCAAATTTCCTTAAATTGCCTTGAATTTAAGTAAAGCAAGTCTCTGTTATGTGCTGGTGTAGCTCATCTTGAAGCAGAGTGACTCTGTTTCACTTTACTACGATGTCAACGATGCCCATACTATTTGCGATTCAAAAATACGTGAAGATCCACGATTTATGACCCTGCTTGGTGCCACAATTGGGGTATAGGAAAGAGGCAGGGTGCAGCCAAAGAGGAAACTTGAAGGAATCGTGTTTCCAAGTTCATTATGATCCCCTATGATGGCGCATCAAGGTCTGTTACGCTCTGTTAAGGTCTGTTAAGCTCTACTACGCTCTACTATGATTCCCACATTCTATCACGATTGGCATCAAATTGTAATAAATCACAATAATTGTAACAATTCCACCCAGTTCCCTCAAGATCATCACGATTCCACCAAGTTCCCTAATGATCATCACAATTCCACCCAGTTCCCTCAAGATCATCACGATTCCACCCAGTTCCCTCAAGATCATCATGATTCCACCAAGTTCCCCCAAGGTCATCGCTATTCCACCAAGTTCCCTGAAGCCTATTTCAGCTCACTCTGGGCGATGGTGGGTACACCCTGAACAGCTCATAAGCCCATTACAGGGCTAACACACACACACACACACACACACACACACACACACAAAAACCATTATAAATATTTTTTATATTTACATCACAACATTTTCTACATTTGCAACAGACAACATTTCACACACAAATTTTTCACACTGCAACTTTGTTTCATATCCAGTGTGCAATGGCCTTTACACTACATTCAAAGACATTACTATTTGTCATGGATAATGTAATGTGGCTCTAACATGAAGACTTAAAAGAGGGTCCAAATAAATACGAGTGGACTTCTGGCTCTCTCAAACATTTTGCCACAAGTTGGAATGTATGGCATATGCTATAGCGAGACAATCTGTAGAATGTTGTTCATTAATAAATATATAGTTCTCCACATAAATCATTACAACAAAATTCAACAGCTCAGTAACAGATATTTAATCTGAAAATATATTCTTAAGCACTTCACACCAGTATTTGAACCCAAGGCTAAGTAATTATTGAAATACTTATTCTTTTCAACATAAATACATTTTGAAAAGATGGGTTCCAGCTTGCATGAAGTTTATGTTGCTCCTGTCACTTTAGAATGTGCAGAATATGACCTGCACCATATTACATTAAACAGAGTATGTATTTATTTTGTTAGAGACTAAATGTCCCTCTCAGTGGACCAAAAGCAGAAAAAAAAAAATTCAATTCATATTCATTCACAATTTTTTTACAACTTCAAAATAGACAACTTATTTGATGTTCAGCTGTAATTACAATCATGCTAGTTTATTTGCTTTAGGCGTAGGCACCGTGGGGCTGCCTGAAACCTCTAGGACATTTTTTAAAATTTTAATTTCATGAGTCAAACTCGATTGCATGTTAGGACAACACTCTTTGTTTGAAGCTGTATATGTGTATGCCTTTGTTTTGTTGTGTAGGAATTAAAGACAAATGCATTTTGTAATTTTTATGTCTTGCGTTCAGTTTTTGAGGTTAAAAAACTTTGTAAAAATTATATTTTCTATATATTGTATAGTCTTTTGATTATGAATACAAAATTATTAATTATAATTATTAATTATAAATTATTTTCATTTAAAATATAAGTACAGCATTTCAAAGTCTTTTCAGAAGTGAAAATGGAGAAAATTACCATCAAAGAGTTCATTCCAACACTACTGAAACCAGCACTCTGATTGCCAAGAAACAAATATTACGTATCAATTTCTGATTTCATTTGCAATTGATTTAATATTTAATAAATGAGATTAAAAAAATCATAATAGTCAAAATAATATTAACAGTCATCATCATCATCATAATAATAATAATAATAATAATAATAATTTAAAAAAAAATAATAACAACAATAATAAGAGGGAGAAAAGAATGAATCCTTGCAGCACACCATAAGAAAAGGATGCATGAGAAGATGAGAAATCACCAATCATAACTAAGAAGGTTCTATTTCATGATTAGAGGTAAATCACTGTGTAACCATTGGGAGGTCATGGACTTGGTTTTTAATTTAATTAATAAAATTTATTCATTCATTCATTTATACATTTGCCGAAATGCTTAATCTTACTAGGGAGGCTGGAGCCTATATCAGTCGGCTCTAGGATTTGGTGAGATACAGCTGAACCTGGACAGCTCGTCAGTCCATCTAAATTAAAGGGCACTTCTAGAATTGAGTGTCCAGTTGGTGAGTGCTGATTGATCTTTCAAGAATGTCAATTTGTCTGCTGTTTTTAAGGGTGTGAGGGAACATTTCCTTGGGCCAGATATAGTTTTTATAGAGTTGTAGAATTTGTGCATGGCTTTTTTTGACAGCGTATCACTGAAGCTCTCGTCCACCATGTATTTTGTAGGGTTCACTGGTGCCAACACATCTTGTATAGTGTAGTCAATCATTTGCCAGTTTTTGGACGGTGTTTGCATCAAATATTTTCTTCTGCTGGAACAATGTGGTCATAATGATGAGGTCATGCTTTGTGCAGTGTTAGTAGCCTCAAATCATTCGCATTGACCTGCATAAGACTGCGCTTACCCATTAATCGCTTCCACCCGCTGAGGAGACTGAGGTCCTATGGTGTGTGTGCAAGACATTGCTACGGACAATTAATGGCACTGTGGTAGCATCGATTATCCTCTATTCAGTGATCTGCTGGGAAAGTGGCAGCACTGATAAGGACAGGAAGAAATTTAGCAAATTGGTCAGTAGGAACAGTTTCATCCTGGACTGTGTCCACTGGACTCCATGGAGGTAGTGGGAGAAGGGAGGATGTTAGCCATGCTGACATTAATTATGGACAACACCTCGCACCCACTGCATGAGATGGTAGAGGCCTTGGGCAGCTCCTTTAGCAGCAGACTGATCTACCCACTGTGCAAAAATGAGTGCTACTGCAGGTCATTCATCCCAACCGCTATCAAACTCTTTAATTCTAGCGCAATGTGACCGGTTGTTTATTAGAACCCCTTATACAACGAAAATGCACATAACCCTCATATAGCAGTCCATGTACATTTTTCTTATATGGTGTATTTCTGTTTTATAGTTTCCTTTTCAAATTGTAAATCCATACCATATATTTGTATTCACATCTGTAATTTTAACCATGCGGTGTAATATTTATTCAGCTGGATCCATCCTGTGCCTTTTTACTTTCTGCATCATGTGCAATAATTACATTCATATTTTTCTCTCTGCTCACCATGAATGCACTACAATAATAGGGCCATTTATCCATCCTGTCGCTATATTTGGAAGTTATATATTGTATATAGCAAAGTTTATTTGTCAATTTTTTAAAATTTGTATTAGATTTTTTTCTGTTTTACATTTTTTATTCTTTTTTTTTAAATCATTTCTATTGATGTTTGATTGCCACTTATGCTGCTGTGACATGTAAATTTCCCTGGTGTGGGATTAATAAAGCTTATCTTAATCTTACTCTATTCCATACATCGCTGTTTTTTCCCAGCCTACCACTGAAGTCACCCAGTAGTCATCCAGTCATCCAATAGCTGGTAGAAGCTGTGCTTCACACTGTTGTCTTGTGGACGAGTTGGTACATATGCACCTAGCATATTAGTACTGTGTTCTTTTGATAGGGTTGATATGGAGAGATATCAGCCTTTTACTTATACCAGTGGATGTTTCACTGAAGCTGGATAAAAGGCTGTTCTTCATCACCAGTCTCACATTGGTGCTTCCCACAATGGGAGTAGCCCCTCCAGAAGAAAATGTACCCTCCTTCCACTTCATTGAGATAGCCTTCACCCTGGAGCCTTTTCTCACTAAGAGCAGCAATGTCTACATTTTAGCACTTAATTTCCTCATCAATCGATGCGTTCTTTTGATGATGCTTGTTGCCATCAGAATCCAGGTGAGTCCTGATATTCAATTTATGAGAAGTTATTTTCTTATTCTGACCAAAAGATCGAATTCTCGGTAGGCATGGTAACCTGTCTGGGCTATAGTAGATGACAACAGTCTTGGTGAAGGAGATGCTGTGTACTGGCTGAGAGACTTAAGCACAAGGATGTTTCTCTTTTCACATCAAGGGTTAGTCAGCAACAGTGTGTAAGCAATAGGCTAGCAAGCAATCGAGAAGCAATCATACATCTTCCCTCTAACTATTGTGAAAAAATGTGTTAGTTCATAGATTTAAAAAAAAAATACATTGAATACAATAACTAGAAGGGTGGCACGGTGGTGCAGTGGTTAGCACGTCCATCTCACAGCAAGAAGGTCCCGTGTTCGATTCCCGGTCTTAGGCGTTTCTGTCTGGAGTTTGCATGTTCTCCCTGTGCTTGCGTGGGTTTGCTCTGGGTACTCTGGTTTCCTCCCACAGTACAAAAACATGCACATTAGGCTAAATGCCTCTTCCAAATCGCCCCTAGGTGTGAGTGTGATTGTGAATGGTTGTATGTGGGTTGTCCCTGCAGTGGTCTGGCAAGCTGTTCAGGGTGAACCCCACCCTTGCCCAGAGTCAGCTGAGATGGGCGGCAGCCTCTCCGCAACCCTAATAAGGATTAAGCGGCTTAGAAAATGAATGAATGAATGAATGGATGTTCTAAATTGCCCTTAGGTGTAACTGAATGGTTGTGTGTGTGTGTGTTGGCCTTGTAATGGTCTATCGTGCTGCTCAGGGTGTACTCCGCCTTCGTCCAGTGTCAGCTGAGATAGGCACCAGCCCCCTTACCCACACCCCCGAGAAGGATTAAGCAGTTCAGCAAATGAGTGAGTGAGTGAGTATATAACCATGGATCCATGAAATGCACATGACGAATATTTCAATCGATGATCAGAAATTCTGAAAAAATATTGGTCTAAGCCAAATCTAAATACTGAAGTGATTATTGAACTTGTTGTCACTGAATTCAGTCTTTAATAAGCAAGACTTTCTTGCAGTCTGTCTGTTTTTACTTTGGTGGTTGCTCATCTACTTACTCACTCATTTGCTGAACCGACTTAATATTATAAGGGTCGCAAGGAAGCTGCAGCCTATCTCAGCTGGGTGAAGGCAGGGTACAGCCTGAATGAGCCAGACCATCACAGGGCCAACACCCACACAACCATTCACACTCATATCTAGGGTCAATTTGGAACAGCCACTTAGCCTAATGTGCATGTCTTTGGTCTGTGGGAGGAAACCAGAGCACCCAGAGGAAACCCACAAAAGCACAGGGAGAGCACACAAACACAAGCACAGGGAGAGCACGCAAACTCCACACAGAAATGCCGTCACCGAACCTGGGACCTTCTTGCTCACATTCTGAACTCAGATGTAGGCATCTTTAAAATTGTGAAATATCCTACAAATTGAGTTATTAGATCGTATCAAGTTGTTATTTAATGACCGGATATGCCAATGTAGATTTATGTAAATTTTACAATAGCAGCAACAAAGTCCAGTTAGACTCTTGAAGTTTTTTTTTTCTAAGCAAAAGCTCAGTGTATGTCTGCAATGACAGAACTTTTACTCTGAATGACTCATGGCTTGTGCATGTGCCAATCACTCAGGAGCTGGCCTTTTGCCATTATCTTCTCTCTAAGATGAAGAATGGGAAGAATCTTCAGAGTGAAAACATCAAGGCCAGCAGCCTGGAGGTGTTCGCTTTTCTGCCAGTTGCCACCCTTTTCCTCGCCTTCTGTGCTCCTACCTTCCCTACCCCCGCATGAAGAGGTCTGCAATCAAGAAGTGGACCATGTTACAGAGAGACAGAAGACAATTAGTCATTGATTTCAAAGAGAGTGTATAATAAAATGTTTCCCTCTTAGGTAAACCTTTTGAATGCAAACATGAATTAACCGCCTACACCAGCACTGTGAATAAGGCAAAAAAATGTACAGCAACCCACTCAGCTGCCATTAAAGAGTGACACGCTTAGGCACACCAACACAGAAATTTCTCTTACCACTGCTCTTTCAAGACTTTACAAGCATGATATCTATCCACTATTCAGTGTTTTATCAAAAACAGTCCCGTTTTGATTTTACATGAGTGCTGTGATTTTTTTGTAGGATTAAATCTATTAATATAGAAGGCTACAAGGCTGTATGCTGTTAGTATGAATTCAAGACATTCATGTTTTTGTCTTTCATTAAAATATAATAAAATCTGCATACTGTATTAATATCATGAAAATGGAGGGGCTTCTAGAAGCCCATCTTGCAACCATCATGTGTGTTTGGAGTAGTCTTAGGGACAAATGCTTACTGCCAGCTCTCCTGCCTCTCTTCAGTTTCCTTAGCAACAGTCATGGTTTTTAGGCTTTCACTACATTTGACTCTATGTAAGTGATGATGAACAAAGAAAGAGTGATTTGTGCTGAAAATTATATTTTAAAATCTTTATTGCAATGTTAGAAGTGGTTAAACCTTGAATCCTTTTGATCTTTTTTAATATCCCCTCTTATCTGTAGACTCTTATAAGCCAATTGAAAAAAGTAAGAAAATATCTCCGATTAAATCCTTTTATAAATATGTAGATGATCTTAAGATAAAAACAGCATAAGAAACCATTATTGTATTATAAGACAAAACTCTGGCTGTAACTGTTAATTGAAAAAAAAAAAGAGCTGTGACATCAATAAATTTTCAGGTTCAGGAACGTGAGTTTTGCTGTATTGTTTTAGAACATTTGTTCATGTTACATTAGAAATGAGGTCTCAGCATTGAGGAATTTCATATTTCATGTTTGCAACGAATAATAATTAAATTTCATAATAATAATAATAATCATCATCATCATGATAATCATAATAATAAGTAGGAGTAGTAATAGTAGTAATAGTGGTAGTTGTTGTAATAGTATATATATTACATGAGAACAGCGTGATCTGAATCGGCTATCTAATGATTAAAAATCATTATTCTAAGTGGATAATGCTTAAAACAAAACAACAGACAGTCACAGTTTGTCATGGTCATGGTTAAGCGGTATCATCATTAGCATGTTTTAAAATAAAAAATAAACCATAAAAATGTTGTTCTAATATTTTTACTGTGTTTCCAATAAACACATTTTTTTAATGAGCATGCTGTACAGACCAGAACAGACTCCGTTAGCTACACAAAGCTCACTTAACCTGGCTCAGTGTCATGTTTAAAATATCTAAATATAAAATAGAGAAATTTTTGTTTTCATTAGCATTTCATTATTTCTGCATTGTACATACTAAAACCTTTAAAGAGTCACCATAAATGATTAAAGAGACAGCTGCTTGCGCATGCATTCGCTTGACTATTGACTATTCTGTCTCAGGCACTATTGAGCAACATTCACCTAACTGTTGGTACATAATTGTTTATTATCATCAGTCAGTCATCTTCTTCCGCTTGTTCCGGGGTCAGGTTGCAGGGGCAGCAGCCTAAGCAGTGAGGCCCAGACGCCCCTCTTCCCAGCCACTTCCTCCAGCTCTTCCGAGGGGACACCGAGGCATTCCCAGACCAGCCGAGAGACAAAGTCCCTCCAGCGTGTTCTGGGTCGACCCCGGGGTCTCTTCCCGGTTGGACATGCCCAAAACACCACACCAGGGAGG
>JBCNYH010000012.1:36999039-37019159 GCA_039654325.1 Tandanus tandanus
CACAAGGGAAACTTTGACTTCTGCATTTAACCCATCCAAAGTGAGCACACACACATGTAAACAGTGAGCACACACACTTGAAGCAGTGGGCACCCGGAGAGCAGTTGGGGGTTAGGTGTCTTGCTCAAGGGTACTTAAGCCGTGAAGGCGGAGGAAGGGACGGTGCTGTTCACTCCTCCACCACTACACATTTTTCCTGCTGGTTCGCGAATTGAATCAGCGACCTTTTGGTCCCAAAGCCGCTTCTCTAACCATAAGGCACGATCAAGCAATCTAACAAAAACAGACAGCACAACAAACCCTATACCTCCAGAAACAAGAGACAATGAACAAGGCAAAAATATGCATAAATATAAATAATGTCATGTTCCAATGCATTTAGTTGAGGTATGTACAATATACATGTAGACAGTGAGGTCACATGTCCATGTCAGTACACAATTAAGCTAACCAAAGTGCTATTATTGTTATTATTATTATTATTAGTATTATTATTGTTATTATTATTATTAGTAGTAGTATTATTAATAATATTAATATTATTATATTTGTTTATTTACAAAGAATTTATAAATTAAATATTACTTATATATTTGAAATAGTTTGCTTTTTTAATAGATTTGCTTAATCAATTAGCTTCTCCTTTTAGCCTCTCCCTTAAAGCCTTCCTGTCACTTTGTGCCTTAAGCTGGTAAAACAAAGCAATGGAATTTGTTATATAACAAGCTTTCAGAATTAGAGCTGCTTTTGATACACTACCATGCTGTCTTGAAGGTCTTTCCACTGGTGCATCACTGTCTGATGTTCATCATTTCACTTCACTTCGTTCCCTTAAAATTACTGAAATGTCAGTGATGGATATTTTTAAAAAGGTAAAAAAAGAAGCAAACTCCCCGACACAACCACATAGACATATGTTCCTAAAAGGGTATCCGTAGTGCCAAAAACAGTGTTGGAAAAGAATGCATGCTTGTGTATGAGATGGTACAGCTCTAACCAGTCAGAGAGCTTGTTTAATGACTAATTTGCATTGCCTCCTTTTTTTTTTTCCCAGGACATTCCAAAAGGTTGTATTTGCTGCCGAATGCTTTTGCAACAACTCTGATTGATTTCCCCTATTATCTCAGCTTCAAATTGGCTAGTTTTTCTCCCATAAACAGCTCTGGGGTCTTCGTGTTAGCTTATACATTTTTAACAAAAATGCAGTTGAAACCCACAGTTCAAAACCAAGAATAGTAGATTAAAAGTTAAAGGTTGGTCATTTTATAAACAATTAATTTGACAGGGCACACATGGACAATCAGAAACAACTGTTATTCATTATACAATATTTTAAGAAATTTAATTTAAAAAATTGACAAATGGGTGGGTTTAAACAAATGGAACTATGTTCTAAGTTGTATAACAGATTATCCAGCCCTTCATTATCTATACTACAGGGTCACAAGGAATGCTTGAGACATTGGGCAAGAGGTGGGGTACACCCTGAACAGGTCACCAGTCTATCACAAGGCTAACACAGAGATACACAACCATTCAGACCTATTGGCCATTTATAGTAGCCAGTTGACATGATGCTTCTTTAGATTGTGATACGAATAAACATAAACGTCTTTAGACTGTAATAGGAATCGGAGCACCCAGAGGAAGCCCACACAGGCATGGAAAGAATAAAGTCCACACAGAAATGTTCCAGTCAGCTGTTAGGTTTGAACCCAGAACAAGTCAGAAGTGCTAACCACTGCACCACCATTGTGTAACACATCTAGATGTACAAATCATTGTGCCGGTATGTTGAAGCTGAAATTTAAAGAGAAAACAATGATTTTTAAATAATCTTTGATCAGTATTGCACTCAAACAGTACAACAGTGCATTATTTGATATTTTACCTCATGATTTATTTATTTTTTTTTTCCAAAATAAACACTCATGTCAATATTGCTTCTTGCAACACATTTAAAAAAAATATTTGGGATGGTAAAGCATTTAGTACTTTATAATGTTATCATTCCTTCTCACAACACTTAAAAGATTGAAGACACCAAGTGATGAAACTTTCAGGTGTGATATTTTCCTGCTGTTCCTGCAAACAGGTCTTAATTGTACAACAGTACAGGGCTGTCACATTTCCCACTTCCAAATTCGCCACACATTCTCTACTGAGGACAGGTCAGGACTGCAGGCAGGCCAATTCAGCACTTGTACCTTTTTCTTCCATAGCTATGTCTTTATAATGTCTCCAAAATCTCAGTGTACTTATCTGTATTAATGCTGCAGTCACAGAAGTGTAAGTTACCTTTGCCAAAGGCTTCAACACAACCCATGACAGACCCTGGCTTTTGTACTTGTTGCTGGTAACAGTCTGGATTGTCCTTTTTGTCTTTTGACCACAGCACATGGTGTTCATTTCTTCCAAAAGGACTTGGAATACTAGTTCATCTGCACTCGATCCACATTTCCACTTTGTGATGGTCCATCAGAGGTGCCCAGAGAAGTCATTGATGCTTCTGGTCACAGTTTACATAATGCTTCCTTTTCTTCAGTAAAGACTTGCTGATATTGGTGGATGTAACTCCATACTGTAGTGCTTGAAAAAGGTTTGCCATAGTAATCTTGAGGTTATGATATAATATCAGCAGTAGATGCATGATGGTTCTTGATGCAGAGCCGTCTGAGAGATTGGTGATCATGTGGGTTTAAGCTTAAGCTTGTGCCCTTGCTATTTATGCATAGAAATTGTTCCAGATTTTTTTAATTGTTTAACATTATGTACTGTAAAGAGGGAAATATCCAAATCCCTTCCTATCCATCCTTGGGGTTTTCAAAAATTTCAGTCAATCTTTCATGCATTTGCTGACAAACTGGTGATACCTTACATGAATTTTTTTCAGATCACATAATTATTTAATTGTTTTACGTCATATTAGCCCTAAATTTTCCTCATGGCAACTTTTTTGTAATGTGTCGCAGGCCTGAAATTGCAGACGTGTGTGTGTGTGTGTGTGTGTGTGTGTGTGTGTGTGTGTGTGTGTGTGTGTGTGTGTGTGTGTGTGGGTGGGTGGGTGTACATATTTTATATATATATTAGATTTTTATATATATACTTCCGCTCTATACAGTCAGTGATTGATCAAGGATAGCTACTCAGTGCTATATAGAGTACTGAGTAGCTCTCATTGATATATCATTAACAGTAGTTGAAATAAGGAAATCTAATTTAATTTGTTGTGAAATTCCTGGGTAACTTCACAATAGTCATATAAAATTTGCCAAAATCCATATACATTTTTACCACATACAAATTCAATGACATTCCTAGTCTATTTTTCGAGAACAACAGTATCCTAACAGCAAGGTGATATTTGTGGTTTGTACAGCACTATCTGTCCTGATGCAAACTGCAATGAAAGGGGTAGGTTTGAGCACAGAAAAGCTGTTAGACTGATTGGTCCTTGTGACTTGAGCATTGCCCTTGAGATATTTTTTAAAAGGAATCAAAGGCATCACAAAACGTGAATAAGCTACTGTGTATTCATGGTTCACAAGAAGAAACAGCAGAGCTGCAAATTATATAGCACCCACAACCCACGCAAACACCCACACTCCCACCCACACACACTCATACAATATCAAGAAAAAAAGAAACCATGTATTGAGGTTTCAAAAATGTATGCTCTGTTGCTAGCTGGGAATGAAAAATGGAAAAAAGGTTCAACTAATATTTATTCATTAGTCCAGTATTCGTACCTTCAACAATCACCTGTTGTATATAATGTATGAATCCAGATACTATTATCGCTATCAGCTTTTGTGTGCTTTTTGTACACTGCGGCCATCTGAAGTGAGGTGTTATATAACAGTGCAGCACAACAGGGGACGGGGAATGTTAAATCGGCCCTTGTACCCCAAACGAGCAGCCCACATTCAGCAAAGGGGTCACCCCACCACCTCCATCTCCATTTGAAAACCCCTTTGCTATGAAAAGAGGGGCTCACCACCCAGCAAGTGGGGGTGGAGGAGGCCTGCAATAGGCCATAATACAGAGGAAAGAAAACTCAGTGCAGGTAGTGAACAAAAGCTAATGTAGAGCCTACACATTTGAGTCGTGACTCCAGCATGAAACAGCTGTAGGAGTTGTCTGACTGCACTTGTAGCACAGTTGCATAACAAACTGGGAGGCTGTAATCATGATGGACACAGGTCAGTTTTCCTCAGGCATATTCAGCCTCTCACAGGCACTCTTCTCTCTGAGAGCTAATCCACTGAGTGCATTTGAATTTGGCACTCAGTGAATTTAACACCCCCGCTGTGTGTGTGTGTGTGTGTGTGTGTGTGTGTGTGTGTGTGTGTGTGTGTGTGTGTGTGTGTGTGTGTGTGTGTGACAAAATGAATAAAATGGCCAAAAGCTGGTTAAATTTTGCATATATTAAATTAAAAATTCTGTGTTAGATAACAGAGAAGTTCACCATAAACCCAGACTGTATTTTCACTCCTCAAACTATTTATTTTATCTGTGAGTTCTAACAGTAATATGTAGGTAAAATAACAACAATTTCTGAAATCAAAATTGTGGCCTAGCAGCATAGTTGTGCAGTTCACTATTTTTGGAATAGAACAATAAATATATGATGGTCTTGAGGAGAACAATGGTTTGGAAGTTTGACCAGAAAATCCATAGGAAAAGCAGGCAACCAAAAAACATGGGCATGGGAATGTTTACCTTTCCCGAAGGCTGAAATACTGGAGGTTCTTTCAGATTAGTTTCATGCTCTTGACCCTTTCAAGGAAAGAGATTCAGGGTGATGTAACAGTGAAGGAACAGAGATGCTTTAATCAGTGCTATTGTACTGACTCATGATTTATCAAGGAATAATTGCTTGAACTACGAGATGCGAATTTGGTGAAGAAAAATTATTTCAGTGATAGTTTAACAGGTTCTAATTGTTTGCAAAAGATTTAGCATTAAGGATCTCAAAGAGAGGCAAGTGCAGACTTATCTGACTTATTCAGAGTTGAATAGAAAGTCTAACTCCAATTAAATGCAACGAAATGCATCAAAAATACTCCGCAGAAGATAATATGAACACACATTCTCTTGGTAATTTTTCACAAGCTCTTTTTAAATGTCATCAGTATCAAATATGTGAACATTTGGTAAATTTCTAAAATGAAATGGAATTTTAATAACATTTTTACAATAAGTAAAGTTAAAATTTTTACAGTAAGTAAAGTTTAATAACATTTTACAATAATTCCCATTATTTTGAGATACTAAAGCTTAATTTTGAGTAACTAGAAAGAAGTTTTATTTTCCCTTTAAATGGCAGCCCTGGCTTCTGCAAATATATTGCATGCCCTTCTGTTGTATCAATTTCGCTGTTCAGTAAGTGACTTTCAGGGTTCCTCCATATGTCCATTCCAGTACATGGGTATAAGGTTATTTTGATTATTGTTATTCTTATCTCTATCTTGGTGACTTCTAGCCATAGGATCCAGTTAAAGTTTTATAGCAATTAGGTGGATGAAATCAGTTGCTTTCTTCTGTCAGGCCTTGGCATGCCTTGACAGGCAAAGAGCTTGGAGATGATGTTTTATGATAGGTTTGTTTTTGTGGGACTTACAGAATGGAGAAGTCTTACTGCTAACGATACAAAGTATATGTTAAGTTAATTCTTAACACTGACATTATCACAAAGAATCATGGGATCGAAGTGGGGCCCTATCTGCCATTTTTAGTTTTGCTACGGAAAGGTGTGACAGACTGCTGAAGGACTGCTTGCAAGTTACAAAAAATTACCAAATTGAACTGCTGCGTTCTACCTTGTCACTCTACGTCTCTGAGGCATTTCCTTCTGAAGTTTTATAAACTATTTTTCATTGCTGGTAGTGATGTTTCGTTGTTACCTGTATATGACAAATAAACTTGAAACTACTTGAAACTGAAACTACTACCCAGCAACATGAAACTACATAAAATCTGGGTAAAAAATACAAGAATCGCGCAATTAAATTGCTTGCGCTGGACAAGTGTCTGCAAGTTAAATTTCTCAGGAAGAAAGAAAACTTACAAAGTCAACAAACCAACAATATTCCAGAGGACAACGAAGTGGAATAATATTATAGAGGCCAGCAACAAGCAGATTCGTATGTGCTTTGAGCAGTAGATTTGAAAAGAGCATGAATTTGCTAGCCTAGCAAATACAAAAGCCGTTATTGCTCATTGTGATCAGGCTAGACAAACCCCAGACAAACCCGGAACTCAATCGAATCAACTCGGTCAACATACCAATAACAGAAGAAACCTGAACCCGAGAAAGTGTTTAGTGGAATCAACTTTTAAGATACTAAAGCTTACATGTATGCCTATAGACATGTGGCACTGGAGTGTGGTCATGATTAATCTTTCATGGAGGACCAGTGCCCCAGACAAACACCATTATGTACCATAGAAAACAATTAGTATCTTAAAGTATGAAATATTTATTAGGTTAAACCACCATCACAGAAGATCTACATCATCAGTCAGTGGGTGCATTAAATACTAAACAATATTCATAGTGTGACCTTAGTATTATAAGTTCCTCTCTAGGTTAAGAATAGATGGGTCATAGGACCTTATGACCACAACATGGGTGCAGTTGCCAGACCATTAGGGCCTGTTGCTGACTAAACAATTTTTATGACAATTCATTAAAGAACTATAAAACCTTACATGATTAATAAGGTACAACTATGAATGAAAGAGGGTGGGCATATAGGAGAAATAACTTTTACTTTAATCATAATCTGACCATTTAATTGTCTCATTGTTCCTTATTTTTTAGTTGTTATTATATAACAAATCATATCCAATCTCACCCTAGAGATCTAAGCCCATTAGTATACTTATGCTTATTTCTTTAAAGAATGAATCGTATTTATTAAAGTATATAGTATTACTGTATGTTAGAAGGTTTAATTTAGCTATTACTTTACGCATGCAGAGGTATTTAAATGAGTTTCTCTTTTTATTTGTACTGCACAATTTCAATAATGTTATAAAGCAGCTTTATAGAAATATAACATAGAAATTCTGGATATACATTTTTACAAATATCTGTTGTTGGGTGATGATACACAGTGGAAGTAATGGTGTTTCTGATCTTTTCCTGAGGTATCAAAGGAGCTGCAGTTACCTGATTTGGAGCACCTGGGCCCAATGCTCCACAAGATATAAAAGCTCCAGTTTCCTGCCTGCCAGTCTCTCTATCTCCTCCACCACTGCCTGTGCTCTACTCATTAACTTGGTTTTTGTTAGGTCTTGCTCCACTTGCATTTGAACTACTGATGCCACTGACAATCTTATCCCATAAATTATGGAATTGTTCATTTGTGCATTCACATAAATAATTTAAGTTTATAATTATTGCATCCTTTCTTATTTTTATCATGGCCTAAGAGCCAGGTTATGTTAAAATCTATACAATTTTCCCTAATGAGCAAGCCTGAGGCGATAGAGTTGAAGCCTGAGGTGACATGAGGATTAAACCTTGAGAGGAATCAGTCAAAAAGGGTAACTCAACTCATTTGGGTGATATCAGATAGAAATAACTCGCTTCTATAACCATGTGCCATATGGTCAAAAATTTTAATTGTTTATCCAGGAGATTCATTATAGATATGAAGTCTATTTTGTTTGGGGTCTGTATTTGCAGAGTTGAGGAGGCTTTTATCTGTTCACTTGTACCTGGCTTAAAGACAGCACTTGTTAAAAGTTAATCTCAATCAAAACGCTATATTATAATATGTCTGTCTGCAAAATCTTAGACCGATATCTGCTATTTTAATGATTCTATGGGCAGTTGTTTAGAAACTGAATCTCAGAATGATGTCATTAAGGCCCATGTTAACATGGAGGATTTTCGCCACTTTTTCAAAAACTTTTTGTCCCTAAGTTAATTTTGTTACAATGCTTGAGAACAGTTTCCAGTAAAAATTTCAGCATAATTGAGGTAATTTTAGCGGGACCACCAAGGCACTGAAATTTCACGAAAATATGACGAAAATCCACAGATTCTTCTCTTCTAAAAGTCTGTTTCTTCTCGAGCCATCTTTCTTTTCTTTTTATCAGATAGCACTTTGTCATGACTACCAAATGTTGCCTTGCGATCTGTTTTCATTGACTTAAAAATTCTCTGTCCTCAGAATTTTTTATCATACTCTCAGCATTTGCAGGCCACATTTGGAAGGTTTTATTTTACTTTATCTTCATCTGTTCTAACTTCTCCTGTGAAGGTCCTGTCCTTATCTATGGCCCTTTGGGATTGCTCTCATCTTTCTGTTGTCGTCCCATAACTTTAATATCCTTTCACAACCCTTTTGCTCACATATCACTGGGATATTTGCCTTGTCATAGAAAGGGAGTATCTTTGAGTAGACAATCTTTGCACTCTCCCAGTTTGTTCTGTTGATTGGTAAACCCTCCTCACTGTGATAGAGCAAACAACGCAACACCTGCTGACATGGTGGTAAGCGTAGCCCTGTAAGTTCTGCGTCAAATGTAGCTATGGCACCCCCCAAGTCCAAATATGTGAGACGTTCACCTCCACCTTGCTTTTTCAACCCTTCACCAGATTCTGACGTTCATTTTCTGAACCGCTTAATCCTAATTAGGGTCGCGGGGAGGCTTGTGCCCATCTCAGCTGACTCAGGAGAGGGCAGAGTACACCTGACCAGCTCAGACAGTAAGACATGGCTGGCCTTTGATAACCCAGTTAGCTGCCCTGGGGGGACAGCAATGACAACTTGGTGATAGTCGGATCAGTAAGCCAGCACCCTACCACCGGGCCACCACTGCCCCTACATACCAGAACATAAAGGAGTCATTCGATCGATATGTCAGCATTATGTTGGAAAACCAATACAATTATGCCAAATGTGAATTTAAAAAGTTCACGCAGAATATTAAATGATGTATATATTTTTTATGTATAGTGCATGGGAATTTCAATATTTTGATTACTGTAAAAATGTAACACTCATGGTGGTTCCCATAAACTTTTTTCAAATTTGTTAAAATTTCACAAGTGTGATTCCCACCCAAAGTGGAACACTTTCAGGCAAGGGCCAAAGAACTTTGAAAATATTGGGGGAAATGATGCACCCTAATGGAGGAGTTTGGCTTTAAACATCATTTCTTTCTGTATTTCAGGTGTTTGCACTTAAATATATGAATCCTGATGCATATAGTTTCCCTCTTTACAGGCAACAATTTTAATCAAAGCATTTTGACACCTTCAACACAAATCTGTCAATAAATGGCACAAATGTGTCAAAATCTCATACTTGTACATGTTAATGTGAGCCTTGATGACATCATTCTGAGACTCAGTTTTGAAATAACTGCCCATAATATCATTAAAACAGAAGCTATTAGCGTACAATTTTGCACACGGAAAGAAAATTATCTAGAGATTTGAATGAGATTAACTTTTAACAAGTGCTGACTTCCCCTTTAACAAAACTGTTGAACTAAAACTGGGCCACAGTGTCAAATAATATAATTAGCCTAATATCAGTTAATGGTCATTCCCTCCCTTGTCCATCCTTATGTCAACTATTAACACTTTCAAAATGCAGATCTAAAAAGTAAATATAATCTAGCTTACTAGAAAGCATTGTTTCTAGTGTGTATTTTGAGTGCTTCTACTGGTTCATTTGTAAAACAGTGGCATGAAAATGTAAATTTAAAAATTACCTGACACATGTTTGAAGGTGTGTTTGGTTGAACTCACAAGCTCAGTGGTATTGACTTCATCTTGTGCAAAAGTAGGCTAGCTACAATTAACTTTTTGAAAAACCCAGCCTGGTCGAACCAGCTACCAACTGGTTGAGGTGGTCAGACTGATGAGATATCCTTACCAGCTGCTTACTTATTTCCATTATTTCCACTTATTTCCTTATTTATTATCATTCATTAATTTTCTGAACCGCTTAATCCTAAATAGGGTCGCGGGGAAGCTGATGCCCATCTCAGCCAATTCTGGGCGAGGGTAGAGTACACCCTGGTCAGCTCGCAGGGCAAAAACAGGCTGACAGCAATGCAGCCTACCCTTGATGAAAATCAGCAATGCTCCTCACCATAGACAGTAAGAGACATGGCTGGCGTTTGATAACCCAGTTAGCTACACTGGGGGGACAGCAGTGACATCCTGTTGATGGTGGGGCTTGAACCCCCGACCTTGGGAGCAGTAATCCAGCACCCTACCATCAGGCCACCACTTCCACTTCCTTATTTATTATTTCTAACTAAATGAATCAATAAATGATTTTATTGTTAAATTGCTTTTATTTTAGTGTTTTTAAATTGTCTACAATAAAGCATGAAGACTGGTAATTCAGAAACTGTTTCATTCTACCTGTACTTACTTGCTGGCAAAGATCACCTACCAGTTTCTCCGGCTTGACCTTTGTTTTGGCAGCTGAGAGATGGTCAAAATAAGTTGGATATTTTAAAGAGCTAACTGCTAGCTACTTACAAAAGAACAGAGCTCTTTGAATATTTCTGGATGAAACTGTACTTAATATTCACATAAATCAATGGCCCTAGACTTATACTCTCCCATTAGTTCCCCACTGCAGATGGAGTAGAACACACGTATGTTATTTTCTAATCACATCTGTAACTATTTGCACTTTGTAATCATTGCTCTTACACTGTTATTTTAAATTGTGTTACTATCTTAAGCTACGTATTAGCTGTTGTGGTGATTTATTTTATATACAGAAGTATGTTCTCCCAAAGACAGTAGCTTTGTTCTTTGTGCACATGGAAAAGACCAGAACAGAATATTTTGTGTCCCCCCTGGTCAGAACAGTAACAGCACCAAAAGTATTCATTGCAATCCAGGGTTGAATACGTTTCATTAACATCAAACATGCGTTTTATTTATGAAAGTGCTGATCAACCAACATTTACAGGACATCCAAGGAGACAGATTGTTATATAAATCATCACATCAGGTAACACGTAGTTTGGATGAACTTCCTCCTTTCTTAAATCCAGACATGTTTAAAGGTTTTTTTTCCAGGAAAAAAGTCTTAGCACAGTAACCTCCAAGGGTGTTTCTTGAGGTAACTTCAAGGCATTTGTCTGGTATTTCTCTCCTTATTCCTCATAAATGTATTGTAAATTCTCTTTTACACATTATTTATGCTGAATATGCTCATAGCGGCAATGGTCACTACAGCAGGGCACCATGGCGAGTTGTTCACTGCTGGCTGTGGACGATAATGAGGTACTTGTGCAGTGAGTGACGGGGCTGCTGTTTTCACAGGAGGGATCACAGTGGGGCCACTCCCCTCCTAGCACATGGCCCCTCTGGCTCCTCTATTATGTTCAACAAAGAATGTACTCCTTAGAGGCACTGACAACATTCCACCACAACTGCTGAACTCTGCTGCTCTCAAAGGGAGAAATCAAGAAAAAAAAATTATACTGTTAAGCTGTGGTTTAGGTTCTCAAGGTTAGCAGATAAAGGCAATGCCGTTTCACACAGGTTTTTATTCTAGCAATTCTAGTAGAAAAATGACGAGGTCACAGCAAGTGCTGTTAAAGGTTGTTGTGTGGGTGGTGAAAAGTGTTCTGTGTGGAGTCTGTATGTAAAACTCTGGCCATTCTGGCTTAAAGGGCATGTTCAGAAAAAAGAAACTCCAGGGCTAAATTAATTCATAAAGTCTAAAGTGAAGCTGAAATCCACTGAAATGAGAAAGAGGCAAACCAAGAAGCCTTCTGATCTTTGTATCAAGGATTGACTTTTCAGTTATTGCATTTAGTAAGAGTTAACATTGGCTGTACTGCTTTTCTGTAGTGTGTTTTAAGGATTGAGAGATGTACCATAACCTATACACATCAGCTTAGATCACGGGTCAGTCTGAGTGTGCTCTATGTCATCTCCCCCTGCCAGGTAATAAAAAGTAATAATAATACTGCCAGTACAATGTAGCATTTCTTTGTCAATAAAAATCCATAGACACTACTTTATGCTACCGTTTTACTTTTCCATTTCCTCCCTACCAGAGCATTTCGTTTTTTGAGTTTTTTCTCTGTATTTCTGTTGTGGTTTCCAGGCTGAACGTGGGTGTCACACTGGCTGTGTACCCAAAGTTCCACTGACTTTCATCCTCAGAAGCTCATGGCTACATTGTGAGGATTTGCTTTTTCTGTAAATGCTCTGGTAAAAGGCCATGGCACTGCACTGGTATAGTAGATGGGCTGTGTGGGGTGGCCTCCGTTAACATTGCTCCGGGTCTCCTCTGTCATTTCCTCACCGCCAGCACTCCCACTGAGCAGATGACACACTGTAAGACCTCTCTCATCTCTGCCATTACTAGGGTGGAGTATGTAGAGAAACTGTGCTGTATTGAAGCAACACTTTAGCTGGTTAAACTACAATAGAGTAATGAATAATCTGCTGTTTCTTTGTAACTCCAGAGATACAAAGAATTTATTGATATAATTGTGGATTGGAATTATAGATTTGTACAGACTTAACATAAAGGTTTGATAAATCCATGAGGGTAATTGAAGTATAGCTGAAGTATCAAAGAAGTCTTTTTTTAAAGAGCAAGCCAAGCTAAATGGTACCGTTGACTGCCTTGACCACTCCCAGCCATGATTCAACAGCTTGTTAAATGATGGGCAGAAGGCATTAAGTGGTTCCTATCTACAAACAGCGGAGATTTCATTTGCTCCCTCCACCCACCCTCACCCCAGAAAAGAAACCACGCATGCATACTCAAGCACTCATTCTTGCGAGGGCTTCCTGCAGTCTTCGCCCACTTGCCCACAGCAACCCACCCACCCACGTCCTCCTCCACCCCACTCTTCCTCTCAGTGACTGCCAGCCCTTCCCTCAGCCCAGCACACCCACACCCTCACACACCCACACACACTCTCTCTCTCTCTCTCTCTCTCTCTCTCTCTCTCTCTCTCTCTCTTTTCCACAGGACAGGTCATCCTCAGTTCAGGCACTCTATAGACGGTTTCACTAAGAAAAACAATAAGAAAGTTACTGAACATGTCTATTCCAAAAACATTACTGTATTTTTTAAAAGTAAAGAAATGAAAACAAAACGATTAACTTGTAATTTAAGTGTCCTCTGAGTAGCAAGCAAACAGAAAGGGGAGGAAAACAGCAGGTGGGCCCTGTATGTACTAAGCAAACAATTTATGTTTTTACAATATTGCTACAACCTTACACAAAAGTTGTGATACTGTTGACTCCGAACAGGTAATACTCTCAATAAATGTCTCAAAAATGTGGTCAGATGATGTTCCAGTAACATTAATTTGCAAGTACTGGCACTGTACTGGGGGCATAGATGTGTGTGACATTTCGGCAGCATCAAAACAACGTTGTGCATAAAAGTCATGTACACGTTCTCAATAAACCTTATGGTTTACCATTGTCACGATGTTCAGACAGCGTTTTGTGCAACCAACCTAATTATGACCTTTACAACATCGCAATAATGTTGCACAACTTTGTGTGTTAGCTGGGTATATAGCTGGCTCAGTTAATAAGCTGATTGGTTAGCTTTCTTGTTTGCCAAATGAATGCATTACATGGCTCAGCATTCACTCATTTAGGACAGAGCATGCAGTTTACTTTGTCCTCCCGTTTTAATTGTCTGTGATGATCAGATTAGACGAGCTTTGTAGTAACATTACAGCAATATGCAATTGCTGTGGAACAATATGTAATTAAAGGCTGAAATCCATTGCTTGTCAGTGACCTGAGGGAACATCTGACAACACACTAACATGGTCCTAATATAAAATTTGGCATTCTCTTCTTAATTCAGCCTACCGAATGCATGAATTATGGTAAATCACTTCCTACACTCATGAATATTTCTTTGAAATGGTCTATAATATCAGAGTATGTGTTAATGATCATGTTTCCTGTTGTGCTATATGGAGAGAATGCTGTGTCTGTTAATGTAGTGATCATTTTACAATTAGCATTTCATTCAGCATCACATAATTCGCGTGCTGGGGGGGGGAAAAAAGGCTTCACACAGCTTTCAAAATATTGCTCTAACATATAATAATTATGTCTTGCCATAGCAACACTTTATTACACAGCTTTTGGATATGAAATGATCATTTAACCAGACAAACCAAAGAAGAACATAGTTAAACTCAGAGTCTTAGCTCGCACTTTAACTCCCAGTGTGTGCTGATGTGTGAAATCATATCTTAATTACATCTGACTCCGTCCCTCAGGATTACCCTTCGTTGGCACCTTCCTAAAAGCAATAAGAGAAAATCTATGTTGAAGAGGCTCTGCGGTTGTAGTGATATGCTGACTGATGTGATCCATCAGTTACTAAAATATAAAAGTCACTGCTTCAGAAACTTGGGGCAGAGCCTTTCCCACCTGTATTTATTTGTGAGACACAAATGGTTTTTCTTCTTCTTCTTTTTCCATGGCTCTACTGTGAGTAGTTTAGAAGTCTGGAAGCACTTTTTACTGAATGAAGTGAAAATAGTAATGACAGACAAAAGGAAAGTTCCCTACATGGTACAGTTACAGAGATATGGGTTTTGATGTGTGATAAAATTCTCTTGGTTCAGGTCTTGCTTGGACTTTAGCTTTCTACACAAGCAAATTGGAATAAAACAAATCACCATATCTCAGCTTTTAACCACAGATGAGCTCACATATCACACATCACTACATACTCAGTTAGCTGAAGTATCTTTGGCATCACAGTTAAATGATCTTTGCTATCTGTAACGATTGGTATGTTTGATAAGAGCTACCATCGATGTGTGAGTCACCCATTCCTCAGGAGGTATTTCTAGAGCAGGATGCTATACTCTTACTTGTCATGACAAGTGAGGCAGAAGTACTTCAAGGATCTGAAGCAGCAAGCTTGCTGAATAGGAGATTTCACCTTTTAGGTATGCACATAATAGTCATTGTGAGAATATTATGATTGCTCCAGGGTGACTCCCACTCAGATTCTTCACCCCTTTGATCATACTTACCTGTCTTCATGTCCACTAGGACTTTCAAAAGGACTTCTGGAGGAAAAGCCTAAACAGCAAATCCCAGTCTTTTGTTAGCCACACTGTAAGGTGAATTCCATTGTGGGCGGAAGACTGTTTGACAAGAGGAACTAAATATTGGGGAGGGAACATAGAATTCAGGGAGTGTCTTTAATGACAAACATGAACACCTTGCTCTTCTTGCTCAGTTGGGCCCATACACGTATTTGTTCCTTATATATGATCTTTACTATCATTAACCTCAGTTTGGTTTTAGCAGTCGTTAAACATTTCAGGAAGTGGGTTAAGTCCCACCATAAAAATCCTCCCACCTCCCAGAGATGGGCAGGTAAAAACAATAACAAGGGTAAACAAGTGAAGCAAGTGCCACACTTCCTTTGTTCTTCTTTCAACAATAATTATTCACATGAAACCTAAGTGTGTCTGCTTAGCATGCATCATCAGACAAAACCAAGTTCTAGGTATCTGTGCTTTCATCATACTGTAACAAGCTGACAAGTGCAATTAAATATCAGTATTAAACAAAACTGCAGTACTATTTGAACAATAAGATAAGGCATACTGGAAAGACATGTGATCAAGCAAACAGTTTGTATTATATAATATGCAATCAAATCCATTCTATTTGCAGACACCAATTTTGGTCAGGGGAAACAGAAATGCTCCATTGGTTCAGAAATGCTCCATTGCAAGTTTGTATGGCAAGTAAAATTTTGTGACAAGATACAGTGCTCTGAGATATATTATTTTATTATGATGTGTTTGAATTGAAACTTCCAGGTGATAGAGACAGCAACAGTTACTGAGAATTATTTTATTAAAAAATTAATGGCAGGTACAGTATAAACAAACTCAAATCCTAAAACAAAAGTCAAAGTCAAGAAACCAGCACCAGGTGAATTGATGTACAGATCAAACAACAAGGTATGGGTCACAAAATGAGAAAACAAATGTAAAAGTAAAACAGTCAAAGTAGCAAACCAATAAAAAGCTTTGGTATATTAGTGTAAACAGAGCTGAATGTATACTTTTTGCTGTGGGTGTTCAATATATAGTCTGTGGTGCTAACCGAGTCCAGATGTGTGCAGTGGGTGAACATGAATGTGTGAGCTGGCAGTTGGTTGCTGAGGTAGCCATGTTTGTAGACAGAGGTGCATTATAGGAAATGTATTAAAATGATACGTATTTGCCATTGACATAGTAGATATGAGTGCACCCTGTGTTAAAAATACAAAATGCTTTTAAAGAACACAAACATGACACTACAATTTACACTATATACTATTGTAGAGGTGGGGGCAGGATGGAGCATCGGTCTATGAATGTAGAGTGAAGTTAGAAGAGGTCATTGGCAAAGGCATCACACCTGCGATGGATTTAATTAATCGGTGTGGTCTGTGCGTAAGTGGCAGAGAGTGCAGAGAGCCGAGAGAAAAGGGTACTGGGACATGTTCCTGCATCAGATTGTGTATGTGTGGGTGTGTACATGTATGACAGATAGTGAATAAAGTGGCTGAAAAAGCACTGGTTTTGATTCAAGTTCAAAGTAAAATGAATAAACACAGAGAAACAGCCTTCCTGTCCATGTGTCCGCAGTCCCTCAATCTTTCGGAGTTTTACAGCTACCAATTAAATAATGAATCAATTAATTATTCAGTACTGATGATAATAATGATTATAGCAATGACAACAAAAACAGCAAATATGGCAGACAGTTGTATAGGTATGAATATAAGAGTATATGCAGTGCTTCCAGGAATAACTGCTATCAATGTAATTACTTCTGATTTTGTCTAACATTTCATAAATAAAAGAAAACACAATTGGAATGGAAATATTACCCTATTGGTATGCAAGATAATTTCTTGATTATAAGATCATCATCTCTTGTTACTTCAGCTGAAATTTGAATAATTTCCATGGTTCTCATAATACGCACTGTGTTTTGGTTTACTGATATCTTTGTTTTAACTGCAGTGAAATTACAAGGGAAATTCCCTTCAGCATCATAATGAGAAGAGTACCTTACCAGCACACCCTCCTCCGCATAACTTACCATATATTGAGTAGAGCATCAGTAAACTACATCAGTATTTTACCAGATAAAATAACACTTAAAATCATTAATGCTACAGTGACAAGAAGTAGCTAGGTATCAGTTTCAGAACCCATAGAGCTGTTTGCTGAAATAAACAGGACCTTCATGTGGTTTTTGAACTAAGTTGCAACAGTAGGATATTATATTTCGTCATATTCTATAATAAAAAATCCTTTGAAAGATAACATTTCCTCTAAGTTTCTCTTTATAAAATAGTTGTGCTTTTTTTGTTTTTTTTTAATCATGTATGATTAATAGCAACACTATTAAACCAACACATATTCTAACACTGCATTTTCATAATGCCAGTTAAACTAGTATGAAGAATTTGGTTTTGGCTTTCCTTACAGCTTTAATCATATGAGAGCCGATGCAACCCTTTTATACATTTATTGTTCCATTGAAATCTGGGTAAGCGCTTTCAGGTATCTCTCAGGTTCTACACCTAGACATGAACAATTGCACATTATTATAAGCAATAGTAACAATTTATTTAGATAATGCAAAGTACATACTTCAAAAACCATCTATATCATGTCATAGTCAAGTCAATTGATAAACAACATGGAAAGTTTATCATCAGAGCCATTAATTAAATAAAAAAATTGTGATTGTCTATAGGTGATCTATTATACACCAAGAGCGAGAAATTAAATATTAAATACTTTGCTGAACTTTAAATGCGATTTTCTCCAAAGTTGCATGCTTTAAAGGCTGAAAATACCTGGCGGGTTTTGGTTTGTTACAGATATGTTATAAAATTTTAAATCATTTTAAAGCTTAGGATATCAGCTACAGAATGGTACCAATAACTAAAATTTATTAATTTCTGACTTAATACCCACCTTGCTGTGATGGGTCACATATGCACTTTTGGTAGATATGGCTGATGGAGTCATTAATAGCTGATATAAGCTGAACTAAGGCTTATATTTACCTTAGACCTTCCATACACTTTATAGCCGAGCAAAGTTCTATACTTCAGAGAATACAGTAATTCGTCAACAAATGTATCACTGCTCATCTGTTCGTATATCTATACTTGTACCATCTCAGGCCCATGCTCTGGGTCTGCGTGTTGCAAACCAGAAAAGTTCTGTTCAATAATTGAAAAAACTCCAATTGTGAAATCTTTTGTTTCATAACTATAGTGTCTCTAGTCATATGGGTGGCACAATTGTGAATTAATCAGTGATCTTTAAAGAACAACAAATTTATATTTTTGCTTCCATTGTAATGTAAGTGATGTGATGGTGTGTGTGCTTGTAGAAGGCTAGGACTATAATCACTGAATAAGGCTCATGATTTTCTGCACAATCTATACATTTTTTTCATGGATGGTATCAATGCATGACCACTTGCTCCCCATAACTTGCACACATATACCAATCAGCCATAACATTAACACCACCTGACTGGTCTTTGGCTAGACAGCCCCATACACAGCAAGCTGCAATGCATTGTGTTCTGACACATTTCTATATTAAACAGCATTAAAAGTTTCAGCAGTTTGTGCTACAGGAGCTCTTCTGTGGGATCTGACCTGACATACTAGCCTTCACTCCCCCGGCATATTACTAAGCCTTGGGCACCCATGACACATTTGCAATTTCACTGGATGTCCTTTCTTCGACCACCTATGGTAGGTACTTACCACTGCATACCAGAAACACCCCCAAAAGAACTGCTGTTGAGGCATTTAACCATCACAACTTAAAGTAGTATGAAGCTTGCTGATTTTCATGCTTCCTGCACATCAGCTTCAAGAACTAACTGACCACTTTCTGTCCAATTTATCCCACTGTTTGGCAGGTGCCACTGTAATGATATAATTAATGTTATTCACTTTGCATGTCAGTGGTTAAAATGTTTTTAACGTTATGGCTGACCAGTGTATAATTTAACGTGCATGTACATTTTATGAGTGTACTGTAATGTAAATTTATTCATTAATCTACAACACTGAATCAGAAAAAATGGAAGTTTGTTGAAATTAAAATTAAAACTTGTAAATATTCCTTACGTGATGTAAAGGATATTTACAAGTTTTAATTTTAATTTCAACAATCTCCCATTTTTTCTGATTTGGTGTTGTAGATAAATGAATAAATATAATAATAATTAAAAGAAAAAACACTTTAGTATAATTTCATGATGATTGCTTGATGACTGCCCTGCATTGCACTCAAAAAAATGCAACAACACAGTACTGATATTTTAGGTCAGGAATGTTATTTTACTTATTTGTTTGTTTGCTTATTTGTTTATTCAAAATAAGTTCATTTGAATTTTAATTCTTGCAACACACTTAAAAAAAAAAAAAGAAGAAGAAGAAGAAGAAGAAGAAGAAGAAGAAGCAAATACCCAAATCTCTTCCTATACCTTTTTGAGGAACCATGTCAGTAATTTTCTAATGAATTTATTATCAGATGTGAGATCCTTTGCTACTCAAGCACTAGGCATTTCCCAGATGCTGCTTTTGCACCGATTTATGACTATAATCACCTTTTGAGATCACCTTTTTCAAGCTGCATCATTATTTTATAAAAATAATTGTTTTAGATAATTACCAGCCCTAAAGTGGCCCTCTCCCAACTTTTTTTAAATGTTTTGCAGGCCCGGTGTGCAGGAATGTATGTACATTAACAAATTAATTGAAATTGACCCAACAAAACACAACTTTTCTTGGGTTCCTCCTGCAATAAAAAATAAGTCAAATTTAGCCTGATGATTTACAAAACCTTATTTTTGTTTTTGTTTGCATTTTTCATGCTCTCCCGACTTTTTTGATGAGGAGTTGTACATTTAACTTTTGTGTAAACAACAACAACAATCAAATAACAGTTCAGAATACCCACCCTTTTTGGAGTCCTTAGGGGGTGTGTTAGAGGGCGCTCCCCCTGGGGACTCTCTCGTCGTCCTGGGAGACTTCAACGCCCATGTGGGCAATGACAGTGTGACC
>JBCNYH010000012.1:37026709-37038868 GCA_039654325.1 Tandanus tandanus
AGAAAGAAAGAAAGAAAGAAAGAAAGAAAGAAAGAAAGAAAGAAAGAAAGAAAGAAAGAAAGAAAGAAAAAGAAAGAGAGAAAGAAAGAAAGAGAGATTCTTGTGCTGGAGGACAGCTGCTGACAGAGGTGTGATGCGTGTGGTAAATGCAAGAACTCAAAAAAATTGGGAAAACATCTATGCTTTCAATCATTTCATGACAGATAACTGATAATCACACAGCCTGTCTAATTTACTGTCTTAGGTGCCACTGATCGATGAACAAATGGCGAAAACAAAAGGAATTCATTAATAAATTAGTCCTGCTGTTAAAAACAAATATGATAAAGGTTGTGAGAGAGGATAAAAAAGAATCCTGTGTATAAGATAAAGGAAACCAAAGCTCTGTTTATGTATTTTCTAGTTTTAAAGCCAGGAAGATATTATTCATCAGTGGTTTATAAATACAGTTATTCTTATTCACTGACTAACATTATAAATGTAGAAATGTAAAGTGGGTACGTTGGGTGAAAGTTCACCAGGAGCACTCTGACCCACTCTTTTGATGTTTCGGTATTTGAGGTCACTGGTGATCAATGCAATGATGACTGAATGGTTTTTTTTTCCTTCAGTCATTTGGGAAAGGTTTCTAAGGGGGACAAATCCACACCATCCCTGAATGAAAAGAACCTTGTTACCTGAGCCTGAAAACATTTAACTTGTCAATACCTCAGTGACATTTGTTTCATTCTTTTTTGTTTAAATAGAAAATGAAGACTACTCAGTGCTATATTCACTGTTCACATAATGTTCTTTAACAGCTCTGCACTTTTTACCTCACAGATGTCTACACAAATGCCACAAATATTTATTAAATTTATTACAATATTACAAAAAATTTACTACAGCAGACTTGATTTCAACTAATAAATAAAAAAGAAAATAATGCAGTTATTATATTTATATGCATATTTATTTTCGGATGCAGCGCATTTTATTTTGAGACCATTTAGTCAATTAGAAATGATATAAACTTTGAAAAGAAGAAAGAAAACTGAAAAAATTCTATAGAACCTGGTTATTCATTACAATTTTTCCAGTTTAACTAAACAAATGCAATGTGTCCTTTAGACCACAGTTAAACAAATTTCAGCCAAGTTGCTTAAAGCTGAAATACTCTGATATGCTTGTCTGCTGTGTCAACCTTAAAAAGGTGTTTTTTGTATCCAAGCTTCTCTGTGGATGAAATAGAGAGAGCATGCAAATCAAATGTTGCCATCATCTGTTTTCTTACACAGTTGCAAAAGATATGAGACTTAAAAACAGCAGATAAAGGTGAATATGTATAGCAGAAGCCATGTCATGCACTTGGCTGTATAAGTCTGATGAAGCCTGATGATGCTATTTTGTAATGATCCAAATGAGGAGAGGGCATGTTCGACAGCGATTACACATACAGGGTAGCATTTAGGAAACGACTGGCATGACAGGTATGATTACATGGAAAGTTATTTGTATAGTAATTATCAAATAATTACAATTAGCAAATAATGAAAATTCTGGAAGAAAATGCAAAAACATGCAAATAGCATCTGTTAAATTCATATCAATTTTAAAACAACCCTAGGTATAGATTACAATTTAAAACTAATCAAGTGTACTGTATAACAACACAAGTTATATATTTTGTATGCATGCTTCCTACCTTATAGTTTAGCTATTTGAGGACTGCCAGTGTTTATTGTATTGCTTTTATTTCGTAAAATCATGGTTCAGTACAGCTACGGAGCTCAAATAATACAAATAATCCTCTAATGTGTGCCGTAGCTTCCACAGCAACATTTTAATTATTTCGTATTTGCTGTTTGAATCTTTCAATTCAATTTTAATGTTTGCTAATAAATTAACCATGATTGGCATAACTAAATGATCATTAATCATCAGGGCTTCCTCGTTTGTCCTCCTCATTCTGAATAGACTTTTAATTACAGAATTTGAATTGCGAATAATAACTGTACACAGCACTATGACAGAATGTAATATTTACCAGAACAAAAATATGAATACTACAAAGATGATTCTATTGTGTTCTTCTAGCATTCTTCATGTGATTACAATGCTATTACATTGTAACTACCATATACCAGTGTCCATAGAGCAATTTCAGTTATCTCTGAGAATAACTGAACTTTACTTGACCTGAAGGTATTATAATTAATCCGTATGTTTAGTTTGAATTTTAAACAATTAAAATAGTTTAGCTTTGTTAAAATGTTCATATTAAAGACTGGACCCATATGCCAAACCCTATTTTGTCACTGTGTCATTTGTCCGTTGTGTCAATGTCACATCAGTAAGTGAGTGTCATTTTGTGAAAATGTACTTTGCATTTTTTAAGTGTTAAGCAATCCTGATTCTGAAGCTTCAAATTTCCCCAGCTTGGTCCTCACGTCATCACTCTCTAAACAGCTTTGAAACGTCTTTTTTTTTTCTGAAAAAGTGAAAGGGACAGTGGAAAGAACATGTTCTTCATATGCCAGTCTGGCACTTGGGAAATTTTATGTAAATCATTGGGCACCACCCACAGTTGTTGTATTTCCCCTGTACATCCTATCTGCATTCAGGACATGGCTGAGAGCATGCTGAAGATAAGACTACATAATATGAGGTGAATGAAACAATGTGGTCGGTTAGGTGAACTCCCATCATAATCACTTCCTGCCGTCATTTTCTCTGGTGAAACCCCGGGTATCTACTGTAACTGAAAGGGAGGGAATGGGAGGAGAGGCCTGTTATTGCTTAGGGCTTTCCCTTAACATAACTGCCTACTTACAACTACACCTTCTTTTTAATTGCAAAAGCAGAAGACAGTCATTTATATTAACTCTCACTTTATATTTAGGCTCAATTAACGTGTGGAAAAACATTCATACTAACACAAAATATTTGCATTGCTTTTCATGAACTTCACAGATGGGTGTGTTACGTGTTGATTTACCTTTGAGAAAGAAAGATCACCAAAAAATAATTTATTACAGTGAAATTGATTATTCATTTCAAATTCATCACTGGAATATATTTTCGTTTTCACGGAATCAGACATGTCAAAGTCTAGGCTTTTTTCCTGACATGTTTTCTCTAAAATGAAAATGAAATTTGGTGTGTGTGTGAGAGAGAGAGAGAGAGAGAGAGAGAGAGAGAGAGCCTGTGCGCGCGCTCCGAGTCTGGAGAAGGGCCGGCCCCGGCTGAACGGGGGGATTTTCTGCAGCGCTTTAGCCTGTATGGTTAGTAGTGAAGTGAGCGGGGGCCGTGTGTGAACGGGCAGATACAAAGAGAGAGAGAGAGAGAGAGAGAGAGAGAGAGAGAGAGAGAGAGAGAGAGAGAGAGAGAGAGAGAGCAGTTTCCCACAGTGAGCCGGTAATTGCACGAGGTGGCCGCTGCAGATGGAAGCGGCACATGAGTGACAAGCGGGTGAGTGAGTGAGTGACAGAGCCATTAACATTAAGTGTGTCTGCTGCTTAGTCGCTTTGTGTTTGCGCTCATCGCTGTCCTTTTCTTTCCCTCTGTATTGTTTTCCACATCTCTGCTCGGTTGAATCCGGACTAGCGCGTGTGCTGAGTCTTTATGCTGTAGTGCGCGGCGGCGGGAGCGCGCGGGGAAACTAAACTGAAGGTAGGAGCTTTTTCGGGGGGGTACGGTGTGTGTGTGGGGGGGGAGGGGGGGGGGTGTTTGGTGATGAATTTGACAGTTTCTCCGAAACATCGTCTTAATTTATTTATTTATTTTTATCAGCACCGCAGTCGCAGCATACAAACAAGCAGCGGTGTCGCATGATCACTAACCTTCTTAGCTAAAACCTAATAAATAAAGGCTAGTTTGCGCGTGCGGCTGCTGGTGAACATGTGCGCCGTTTCTGTGGCGCTGCTGCTGGAAAAGACGCGCTAACAGAGACTGTGTGTGTGTGTGTGTGTGTGTGTGTGTGTGTGTGGTCTCTGCGTGCACTGACAAATACCATTTCAGGCGAGGGCTGGGAAAGAAAAGTGCAACGAAGAAAACTTTTGCTGTGAGTGGCCTCAGTGCTCTCTCTCTCTCTCTCACACACACACACACACACACACACACTGGTAGCAGCGCTCGGCTCTTGCAGTGCAGAAACGCTGTGCTCTGAATGCGGGAGGAGGAGGAGGGAGAAAGGCTGCTATGTGAACCGAAGAGAAGGAAATTCTTGTGTGTGTTTTGGAATGCGATTGCCCCGGGGGAGACCTCGTGACAAAAAAATGAGTTGGAGAATAAAATAGAGGGGTGAGTTAAGAGAGAGAGAGAGAGAGAGAGAGAGAGAGAGAGAACGAACAGGGGGCGCGTTTCCCCTTCCTCTGTTTCCTCTATAGCGAGAACACACACACACACACACACACACACACACACACGAGTAAATGAATGCAGTCTTCCGATCTCTGTAATTAAGGAATGAAAACGTTTGCTAGAAATTACCTTTAACCCAACGAACCCATTATTATAGATACATGGTATTATTATTATTATTATTATTATTATTATTATTATTATTATTACTACTACTAATAATAATAATAATAATATAGTGTTGTTGTTGATGATGAACTATGAAAAATTAAATATTTAAGTATTCTTATTTTTCAACTGTAAAGGATATACCAGGGCAGTACTTTATATATATATATATGTCTGAATGAATATCAATTATACAGTTATCTATCTTTCAGAAGCGACATGCCTGCTTTACTTGAGCCCTTTTAGTTCAAATAGTTTCCATAAGGGGGCACACATGAGATATGTTGTCTGTGGATTGTTTCAGTCAGGGGGGTAGGCGAAAACTGGTCTGACCCTTTTATCTGAAGAGCCTTAATCCATTAAAGTCCTGGCTTATTAAGTTATTGAACATATTATCCAGTTATTACTCTTATTTATCGGTAACTGTAATGAATCTAATACACAAGGTAGGTAGTATCAGTAGATTTTGGATCTACCAGCCTGGGAGTTAACGGTTTATTTGCCTGTGCCAAAAAACTTTATTACACATATGTAGACTATCCTCTTCTGCCGTCACTTTTGTTGTGTACTACACTGACAAAATATTTGAAATCCTTACTGAAACATTTGAAAAAGATTCTTTAAAGAACCATATAGGATAGGTTCTATATAAAACATTGAGGTTGATTAAAAAAAAAAAAAAAAAGCATTTTATTATTGTCTTTTGTCTGAATGAATGAATTAAACTTTTTTTATTTGTAAGTCTCTTTCATTATAAATAAAAATTATACATTATGAATGTACTGCTCACCAGAATGTAGAACAGCGTAGTATTTAGCACATAAGGACATGTAGATGCCTTTAAATTTTCAGAACTTTGAATGCTACATGCATATAAGAATTATGAAGCTGTTAGTACTTACTGTGTTTCGCATGCCATTCTGCGTTACTTCTTATACATATTTATTTACTTTTTTGTTTTAATGAAGGGAAAATTATGCTAGCAATTTAACAGCTGTCCTCACTAAAATGTAGCAAACTATGTTTGTCTGATTAAACAAACCTAGCCAAATTAAATAAACTCAACATGTTTAAGTGCAGTGATTGCTTTTAACAGTGATAAATGCTAAATATCTGACCTTGTGAAGGTTGCCAGTTTAAATAACAAAATTAAGATTCTTTTCTGATCTGGAAAACCATGCAGACAGTTCTTTAAATTGTCAGTGTCATGGTCCCATAATTGCCTTTTTTTGTTAGAAGTGTACTATTGTAGGAAAATGCTAATAACTCCTGCCTATCAGTTAATCTTGCGCAAAAAGCAAATCAGTTATGAAACAATTGCTAATACCATATCCAATCTCATTTCAATTACAAAGCATATGAGTGCTGTCTGACATGTCACATTTCCCCTGAGAGAGCTGCTAATGGATCCAGTGCCTCAGTTGATGTAATAAGAATACCAGTGATTTATAATATAGAATATCTCACTTAAGTAGCTCACTCCTGCTTTCACACCAAAAAGCCTCCCTATTATGGAACATGGCTTAAATTGCTACCTTTTCATGTTCAATTATGTTCAGAAAGGTGCTGAGACTGAAATCACAATGGAGGCTGTTTTACACCATTATTCTCTGCATGAATTTGAATTCGGGTACACTGTATCTGCTTTTTTTTTCATATAAAGAGTATAATTTTGATATACCTGTAATTCATCTGAAAATAAATGTAATACAGTGATGGTAAAGATTTGAAAATTTTCTGTTTTTTTATGATTGAATCGTTTATCCTTAGAGCCCATGTGAGCTTCTGAAGAAGAATAGCTGTTAGTTATCGCCCACACACAAATGTGAAATATTTTAATGAGCAATCTGTCTCATTTTGAATATTATCAAATCCAATCCATTTTTTTTTTACAAAATTATCCCTCATAGTCATGTCACCTAGAGAATTCAGTCACCTAGAGTTTTTGCAAATTATTTTATAATAAGCTACCATCTAACATTGGATTAGGATTATAAGAATATACATAACTTTGTAATATATCACTAATTGCAGTTCCTTTCATGCCTCTTGTAGGTGCTGTCATGTCAAGGTGAATGTGGATCATTAGGCACTGGTAAGACTAATACAATTAATGAAACCATGTTAAAAGTAGAATAGCTGGTTGATTCAAATAAAATGGCAGGAATAGCTAGTGAACGGGCTGTTGTCTTTTACCTTGATGTCCAATATGGCAGAGATTTCTTGGTCAAAACATGTCCAAAAAAAAAAAATTTATCCCACACATTATCCCATGTGTCCATTTTTTGTTTTGTTTTGTTTTCTCCTTCGATGACATCATACATACACTCAGGCACAGCTTGTGGGTAGAGATTGTACATGTACTGGCAATGGAAGAGAGACAGACGCGTCCATGAGTTTAAGGCCCACAGGCTTTGAGCCTGGTGTTTTCACACCCACATTTGGGTGTGTGTGGGTGGATAGGTGGGCAGGAAGCTTGTGACTCATCCTCCTTCAGTCCTACACAGGGCAGCTCCTTGCCACCCATCATCTCTGAGCCTCTGCTTCCACCTCCTCTGCTTTCCACCCGTTTAGTTTCTTTCCATCTTCTCTCCTTGTTTACTCCTCTCTTTATATCTCCTGTCATCTCATCTTCTGTCTTGTCCTCTAAGTTGCTTGCCTTTCTCTTAGTCAAACATTTTTCTTCTCTCTCCTCTCATTTCCTTGTTTATGATCCTACATTGTCACCTTCTTCTCTCTTCTCCTTCTTGCTCCTTTCCAATCCTCTCTACTACATTTATCCTTCTTTCTCCTGTATCTATCTTATGACCTTATCTATCCTCATCTCCCTTTTTATGTCTGTTCTCTTGTCCTGTCCTCTGTTTGATCTCAGCACATCCACTTTGCTCATCCTATGACTACTATCTGTTTGTCTTGTTTCAAGAAAGCAGCATTAGGCATGTTGGGGGAATTGCCATGAGTCAGATGTCACATAATGTAATTCTTTATTTCAGTTACTTGGCAACACATCTGTCTTTCAGTATAAGACTTTTGTTGCTTAAGTATGATTGTGCGGTTCGTATCACTGTTTTGTTTTGAACTTTTGGTCTTCACATCACCGATTAAAGCTCAGAGTAAGTTGTGCTTTTAAGGAGAATCCACTTTGAAAGTCCCAGGAAAACAAGCCTGTATATTATGCATTGGATCATTCGATAATGTCCGTTAAGCAAAATTCATAGAAAATCCCAGTGGATTCCATGAGAGGGTGCTCATATGTCTGAAGAAGCCATTGTGTCTTGTCAGACACAACATTGATAGAGACACTGAACAGATCACAGAGGTCTGGGTTTCACTCTTAATCACAGGCAAGGACAAAAACAGACAATGCAGTTGCACAGCAAGACTGCTGGGAATATGAGCTAGGCACCTCTCTCGAGTAAGTGACACAGAGACTAAACTAACGACTAAGAGACTGTGGGACAGGTAACCCTCGGCATGTTAGTTCTGGAGAAAATAACCCCGTCAAGTTAGACAGAAGTACCACTATTCTTTACTCTGTCTTTCTTACATGTTTTCACTCTTTCCCACCACCCTTTTCTTTCTCTTGCCTTTCACTATCTGATTCAGGTTATCACTCACTTTTGCCTTACCTTGCTCTTCTTTTTCTAGCCTGCTCTCTTGCTTCTCTCTCTCTCTCTCTCTCTCTCTCTCTCTCCCTTCTGCTGTCACCTTTTATGTTATTCAGAATGGCCTTGGACTTGCTAGCCAAGCCAAACAGAGTAATCGTTCTCCCTCAGAGATTACGCCACTTTGGCTTGGTGGGGAAATGAATTAAGGGAGCTTTATCGGCATTGTATAACATCAGCACTTTCTCCCCGGCCCAGCAGCTAAGATAATTGAAGGTGGTTCTTCAGGAAGTGCCTGAAAGAGTCCCCTTGTCTAGGCTGGGTAGGGTGGGAGCACGCTAGCTGGGGGCTGGGCTCTGAGAGCAGGAAACCCTGCTCAGCATGCAGGGGGAGAATGGAATGTTTGTAAAGAGCACGCTTGGAACTTCCAGGATGAGGGTGTGAACTGCTGCCGTTCTTGCTCCTTCTTTCCAATCGCTGGCTCAGCTGAGGTGGAGGACAGGGAAGCTGTGACTCGGCCGTGTCACTCTGGCACCATGCTAGCTGATGCCGCAGCAGGGACAACCCATTTCAGGATGTAAGTGTGTAGAAAGTGCCGGGGTCAGTAAGAATCAAGGCGGGGGTCCTGCATCCTGATTTCACCAGGACAGCCAGAGGCGGCAGGCTGGGGGACGTCAGCCTGGGTGTGTTTGTGCATTTACGTGGGCGAGAATGAGTGAGTGCGTGTGAGGAGTGGGGAGTGTGTGGGAAGCAGAGAAGGTGAAAAAAAAAAAAACGTGGGTGTTGAGGGGGCGAGTGAAAGCAGGATGCTAGCAAGTGAGTGAAGCTTAGAGAGAGGGGGCGAGATAGAGTGAGAGCGAGCAGCAGTCTCAGCTGCTTTTCATCTGACACCTTTTAAAGGGCCAGCCAAGGGGTGGAGGAGCAGACGGGCAGACTCCATTAAATGCTCTCGCGCTCTTTCCCACCCACCATCCAACTCCTACCCAAAACCCAGTCAGTACTGGTGACAAGGGACAGTAAAGAGGGGCCATAACGTCCTGCCTATTACCTGACTGATTTATTGCTGTGGGATTATAGGCTTTTAGAACAACATACCTGCTAATTGCCTGCTATTATTCAGGATGGTGGTTATTTAATATCAGTGAGGCCCGAGAGATGAATAATCAAAAGTGTGATGTATTTAGATATGATTGGACCATGCTTTTTTAAATCGAATCTCTTAATCAATGTTCAGATTTCACACGTAAATTGATCATTTAAAATAAGACTGCATAAATACAATATTAATAGCCACCAATGCTGAAATTGATTCTAATTATATGAGCCCTGATACATATGATAACCATTAAAGCTATAAATCAATAATGATGCTAGAGTTTTAATAGAGTTCCCATTTCCTGGGTGGGAATGTTTCATATTCTACTAACTGGGTCACTCTTTCCTCCATTTGCTTGGCAAATTGCATATTGTCAGCTCTTTCAAACACACGGTTGGCATGGCTACCAGGCATCTCTGTGCCAGATCTTATGCCTTTAAAAGACAGGCCTATTGGTGTATGTGCATGTATGTGAGATGGAATGTAATACAAGCATGCCATATCTGTGGCTGATAAGGTTTGTCAAGTCATGCCTTGCCAGCATGACCATGACGTTATAGCTGCATCGCTGCTACTCTCTGACCACCAGCTCTGCAGCAACCTAATATAGCCATGCAGTGCTAGGGGTAAGCCAAGCAGGCCAGCCTCATTGGGGTGGGGAATGGGGGGGGGTGCCTCATCGTCCTGACATCCCTCACCAGCTGACTGCACAGATTCCTACATTGCTTAGTTTGGCCAGGCCAAGTCATCTGTAGAAGTGCACATGTTCTGAATGCACGGTCACTATGCCAGGCACTTTTCCTTTGCGTTTGATGTGGTGAGCTGCATTTGGTACTAGCTGCTACACTATCTAATGGGCTTGGGTTAAGACTTCTATATACTCTTGAGGAATGTGACTGTTCGGGTGCTGTTCAATTATTATTACTCATGAAATTACTTGCATGCTGCCACAAAATAGAGTATTTGATCTTATATGCAAATGTTTCGTTTAAATTTTGTACTGCCTGTTGGATTTAAGGAAAGGTGCCCATATGACCAGTGCAATGATATTATCTACAGTTCAGAGCACACAAATGCATTACTTTATCTGAAATTTAACACACTGAACATTTTAAATGTGTGTTTTACTTTAAATAATTTATATTGTGACGGGTCTTGGTGAGGGTAAGAGGTCAGGCAGAGGGGTCTCATGCTCTCTTTAATCTCTACCTTTATGGAGCTATTGGCAGCCATGGTTTACACCTTCAACAACTGAAGAATGACAGGAATGCATCTGAATTCCAGTGAGGGCTTCTTATCTTCATTATTTGCTTAAAGATAGCAACATTCCTGTCTTTCAGTGTGGTATAAATATTACCCTACCCAGATTGAAGCTATAATCAGGATGTCCTTAAGGCTAAACAGCATTCAAATGAACCTGCTTTACCCAGTTTCATTTAGATTACTCTCTCTTTTTCTCAAGAAAATCAGCCTGTGAAAAAAAAGCTAGTATAAAATTTGGCATAAACATATTAGATACAGTAATGCATAGGTTTTCAGTTACAAAATGTAAATTTTTCTAGAGCCTAATGCATTTTTTAATGATTAGTGACCTAAATGTCAAATTACGAGTTTTCAAAATGTACATAATAACTGATTGAAAAATAACATTGATTTTAATGCAACAATTTAAATGTATTTTGAATACACTAAATTTCCATTGATAATAAAGAATACACAATTACATCCTGTTTAAATAAACGTCAATTCACAAAGGCAAGTAAACATAAATTAATGTCTTTAAACAAACATATATCTCAATTAAAATTTGTTAAATACATACAGATTTTTTTTTTTCAAATATTTTATTTTAATTTTTTTTAGCTTCACAGAGAACTCTCCTGGAATTCTGAAATTATTCACTTCCACATTATAAATTCCGTTCATGAATTCATCATTAAGTCACTGATCCCACAGGCCACAATACAGCATGTTAGTAGTTAGTCATTATCTAATATCTAAGGTAGTTTAAGTAATTCTGAAAGTGGGAGCAATGTGTTTCTTCCTCTGGAAGTAATTCAACCCTTAAATGAAGCAAAGTAGGAAGCACACATGATTTTAACAACAATAAGTGCTCCAGCTCGCTCTGTACTTACATTTCAAAGCTCTTGAGTCACCAAACTTCAGCCCACTGACAAGAAAATGAGCAAGAACAAGCGCACCAATTTGAAAAGCAGAAAATGACGCACTGACACGTTACGATGTGTGATTCATCGCCACCTCCTCTCCTCTATTTCAATACAAGCTGTCTATGCTGCGGTGAGCTCGGTTGGACAATCCAGACTGACACAGCGGGACATAACAAACACACATGCATGCATACAGTACACACACTCACACACCGTCTGCCATGCACAGACTGCCAGTGAGAAATAGCCAGTTGAGAGAAAGTATAGTGATAGTATGTAAGCTCATCTTGTTCATAATACAAGCTATATGACACTGTTGGCTCAATAAAAGTGTTTTTATGGATTTAACGCTTTTTTAAAATGTAATATTATTTTGTCTCAAAACTTGTATAACACCAATTTTATTGGGTTAATTAAATGTAAAATTAAATTTAGCAAATCCTCATAAATAAAAATCCCAATCGAAAATAATGACCAGGAAAAAACTCTGAATCAATACGTTATAAGAATACGGAAAAGTTATCTGCCTTATGTAACTAAATGTCACTGTGTGTGAAGAATTGTTAGTGTGTGAGATGTACCAGTGCTGGTTAGTGGGCTGGTATTTGTGTATTTTAAGTTGGGACTGAACTGGGTTATTTTGCACAGGAATTGGGGTGGAGTGTGTGTGTGTGTGTGTGTGTGGGTGTGTGGGGTGGGGTTTTTTTTTTTTTTGGGGGGGGGGGGGGGGGGTGTGTGGGGTTAAACCAAACCTTTTGCGATCTGAGCCTGACCCCCCCGG
>JBCNYH010000012.1:37088211-37104904 GCA_039654325.1 Tandanus tandanus
ATATATATATATAAAGACTAACATATAAACTGATAAAAAATGAATTACCTTCACATTATAATTCTCTTTTTTTCAGTTTCACTGCCTAAAGAAATTTGAGAAAGACCAGCTACCCTAGTACTTATTTAGTAGAGAAAGAAATTCAAGGAACTATGGTCATGTATCACCCTATACATAAATCACTTAAGAAAGGAAAGTAATTCATCAGATTCAAAACAAAAGAAAAGAAAGAAAAGGAAACAGACACATCAGTAGTTTGAGCGATTTTGCCAGTTGTAATATATGCACGATTTTCACTGATTTGTCCTTTGTATATAGTTTGCCTTTTCCCTCTAAGGAGTGGTGCTGAGCCAGTCAATACAGTCCGAGAATAGATTGGAGAGGTGCCCACTGCCCACTCCAGACCAGTGGGGGTGACACTCTATTTGGGTTGCATAGACAAACAGTTTAGAGCCAGCAGCCTTGTGCTATTTGCTACAGAAACCAGTGGTGTGGAACTGGGTCACTACTCCTGAATATCAGAAAGAGTTATGTTGCGTTCCAGGGGTTATCCTCAGAACTTGTTAATGTTAATGTCAAGATGTGGAGGAAGGCAGAGGTGAAGCCTGTTGAGAAAACAGTAAAACATACTAGTTAGAAATAAGTACTTAGTACAAACTGAGAAGAAAAGTTTTACACCATGAAAAGCAAGACACACCTTGAACAATATTTGAATGAATTAAACACTGTGACTTACTAATGTGAACTGGTCATAAACTTGCATGAGATCCTCCATCTTATACTGCTCCAAAACCACAAAGTTTTCAAGGTTCGGACTGCCTCGACGAGCACAGTCCTGACAATGCACCACATATGTCTTCCGCGAGTTGCTCTCACTGGTGACAAACAGTAGGTCGAAGACCTCAACCTAAAAACAGCACCATCAAATCACAAAATGATTAAAAATATACAACCAGGTATACACAGATGTGTTGCCCTTATTCACTATAGCTATTCAGAAAAAAAAAAAAAGAGTTGATTTGAGCGTCCAGCCTGATGCTTGAAACGTGTACAAATCTGCAAATTCACATGCGCTCCCATCCAGAAAGAAATTTCATTTACAGACCACCTTTGCTTATTTAGCCTAAATGATATTATTTCCCTATTAAAACATTAAAGTTGTAAACATCTGAAATATAGGGGAAATGTGTTGAATTATGTTGAAGATAGGGTTAATGGGTAAGTGTAGAATTTAGGGCTACTTAGTAGGTAGTAGTTTGCCTCATAAAAAAAACTAAAAATGCTATGATTGGTTTTTGGGTTTTTTTCTTTGTTGGTTTCATTTTGCTGGCTATACCAGAGGGATACCAATGTTTTAAAATCACCTAACCATGTAATCATAAGGGTGTCAATCATGATAACATCTGTGATGGGCAGAATTGAGGCAGCTGAGTTTTACAACATTTAAAACAGCACAACATTAACAGAAGGGATGTGTGCATGAAGGAAACCCATGTTTCATGTCTTTATTTTTTTAAAAGATAAGGAAAGACATGTTTTAAAGGGTCAATTCATCAATTAAAAATCCTTACATAACTGTTTTCTCCTATCAGTTGAAATGACCAATCCATAAAATCGCCTACCCCTCGTCATCTTTTCAGTTCATCTGCAGCAAAGCAATTCTAAAACTAGTGCAAATCATACTCTGCCTTTTTTAAATGTCTGAACATCCCATAATACTGCACAAGTGTAAACGTCACTTTCATGTGTACACAGATCATGCAACCTGTTGTTCGAACTCTGAGAACTGAAACCAGCTTTGCACCATCTTGGGGAGACCACTTCACAGAATTACATGATAAGGAGAAACGGGCGTAACTGCATCCAAGATGCACTTTTGCCGAGTTGCAGCTATGCGGAGGCCCCTTTATTAAAAGATGTTCGAAATATAATTTAAAAAAACAAATGTGTACAAGTATTTTATCCTTCATTAATTCATTTGGGCATTGTGATATTGAAAACAATGCCATGGTAAATACTGTACAAAGTCAAGGTTACAAATGGGGTGTCTCTAGGAAACAAGGTTTGGGGGCATATCCTGTCTGTCACAACTGCAATCTGTACCCCTGGTTGAATACGTGCATCTTTGATGTAGAGCCCTTATAATGGAGTACTGGTCATTCAGAGCCCCCTGGTGGTGCAAGCTGAGACAGAGCCATGGATATTGTTTACATCTGTTTTTCATTAACCAACACAAACACCATTCAGAATCTGGAGTTAAAAGCAGTGAGTCATTAACGTCTTGATCTGGAAGAAGTAATGCAGTTCTTATCTTAAGATATTTTGTCTGTTAATAAAACTCCTGATGAAGCAGTTTAATGGCTGTTGGCTGTGCATCAAACCATGACTTTCAAGAGAATGTCTGTGTCGATTTAAACTGACCAAATCACAGTTCACCAGTTCACCACACAAACACTTAAGTCTCCACTTAATTTGAGTACAGACATTTGTCAAGACAAAAAAAAAACAGTATCAAAATAATAAAACCCAGCACAGACATCATCAATGCATTATATTAAAATATCAGCAGATATTATTTGTTAAACTCATAGATGTTCAACCCTATAGCACAGCTCTCTAGACTGCCTCTGGACATACCTCACAAATGCTACAGTAGTGTGCTGGCTCATCCTTGGTCCTCCCATGCCACACCAGCTCCCTGCCTGCAGCTATCAGTGCCTCCCTGAGCATCTGACACTGCTTCAGTGTCTTCAGCAAACAGTACCTGCCACCACAGATAAACCCATGATCATAATCACCACAAACAATCTTATTTCCTCCCAGAGTTTAAACTCGAAGATGGTAATTTTGGGTGTTATGAGAAGGACATGTTCTTGATGCAGTGTTTGTACATCAGGATGACTCACTTGATCATCTCAAAGAGTTTGTGGTCCGATACTTTAATGTTTCTGGCCAGGTTCCAAGAGAGATGAATCATAGGAACAATGGATTTGACACTCTGGAGTTTGTTCCACTCATAACGCTCCACTGCCAACTTGTACTGATGTGCTGAAGTACAAGAGGGAAACACTGCTCATGTTAATGACCAAACACAGAATTTGCATTTACACTGTGACCTTATCTAGCCTATCTCCCATTTAATTTGAACTCAGAAACTCACAGAGAAAAATCTATTTGTAAAAGCTTATTTATGCCAGTATTAAAAAGTTTGCCAGTATAAAAACAAAACATGGTTTATAGTTACCGGTGAGGGGGCCTACATTCCACGCTACATTATTGCACCAGCCAATGGCCTGCACCCAGTGTACTGTGCCTGTGTTAAGCCACACCAAGTCTCCTGGTCTCTGGATGAAGCGATACACTGGCACATTAGCTTCATATAAGTCTTCCAGGTTAGGCCACCATGAGCCCATCAGGAAATTGATGTTATTCCTGCAAAGTCAATAAAAAGTTGGAAGAATATTCAACATGCAAGTAAAATTCTACAGTGTATGAAATGTATAGAATAGTAAAAGACTATCATTTAGTGTCACATGAGCATGACTTACTTCTCACAAAAGTCATTCAGAACACCCCAGTATGGCTCAGGTACAGCAAACCACTCACAGTCTCCTGGGCCGATGTTGATGTTGACAGAGCAGAAATTGTTGTTTTCTTGATGACCTAAACCAAAATATCAGTGCCATGTCAGCATATACAAAATACTGAGCAGTTAACATATTAATCATGCACAGGCAAATGCAGTGAACCTGCGAGTGTGTGTGTGTGTGTGCGTGCGTGTATATACACATGAGCACATCACAGACCTGGTGTCCTGCTGCCAGGGACCTTCATATAGAGCTGGACAGTATTCATGCCCAGGATGGAATACCCCACATGAGTAAGCAGGTTCCCTGCAGAAATGACACGAGCGAATGCTGGCAGCTTACTCAACTCAGCCAGCTGCAGCTTCCACCTGCATCACACAGACGAAAGGTAATTAACATCACCATTAATAAGTGAACAAACTGGTCATACCATTTCCCTTGAATATGTTCTGACACTGTAGTAATATATATATGTGTGTGTGTGTGTCGTGGCTCATCGGGCCGGTGCTTATCCCCGGTTTCCATAGCGTAAAGTAACTAGGGGTTTAACTCCTCCCGGATGGGACGTTAGTCCATCGCAGTTTACCTTCCAAGCATTTTTTACTGGTACCCATTTATACTGGGTGGACAGAGGCACACTTGTGGTTAAAGACCTTGTCCAGGGGTCAGCACGGTGGGGGTCTAACGAGGATTCAAACCCACGACCTCCTGATCATTAGCCCAGCACCCTAACCACTATGCTACTGGCCCTATATATATATATATTACTTGAGTCATTGATACTATTTTGTAGCCGATATCTTTAGCTTTAAAATTATACCAAATTTTCTGAAAAAAATCTGTTCCGACTTAATACTACAAAGCCCCTAAAGGGACATGGGTAAAAATAAAAAATAAAATAAAGGTTAGGTTTCTCGTGCACACGATGTCCCTTTTCTCGTGCGCACGCGATAGTTTCTCGAGCGCACAAGAAACCCATCCCCCCCCCCATGTCCCTTTAGGGGCTCCGTATAATACCCTCTTTGCGGTGATAGGTCACAATTATTTATGCAGGATAGCACTACAACTGATGCCAAATAATGACAATGATAATTTTAACTTTGTGTAAATAGGTTTCTTTTTTGCAGAAAACTGTGTGGTCCAATGTGAAGTTTTTGACAGCATAATTTTTCTATGTAAACAACAATAACAAAGCATTTAAAAAAATAAAAGTGTTATTAAAGAATAAAAGTGGTCTGAACTAAGAGCATCTTTTGAAGAAAGTCATTGTACTTACTTTCGCTCGTCTGATAAGTCAATGTTCGTCCCAAACTTTATATGCTTAAAGGGACCTCTCCGCCGCCGTACCAGACTGAAACAGAAACAAGAGTTTTATTTGCATGCATCACTGCACATGTATTAGATGGAGTATCGCAGTAGCATATAGAGCCCTACTTTTCGGCAGGAGCTGATTCCGTGTCCGAGAGCTCCTTTTGCCCTTTCTTTTCATTCTCCTCCTGAAAATGAAACAAAGAGAGACCGAATCATTATGAAGTGTTTATCAAGTAAAATGCATGGTACTTCATCTTCCGAATGCAAAGACTGCTAAAGAAAATTAAAATGTCAAAAGCTAATTAAATTAATTGGTTGAGACAGCACAACACATGTAATGCAGACCTATTAAAGCCTGTTTAGAATGAAATTACACCAAATGAACAGAAGTGCACAGGATTTCCTGCATGCATTATGGGTTGAAAATATACTGTAATGGGAAGAGACTAGACAGCAGGGGTTATTGTCTCTCTTATCCATGCCAATAACAAGTCATCTACTGAAAACAAGATATGATTTCACACCTTGGATATTTTGCCCTGGCTCATATTGGATTGTACATAGAGTACTGCATCATTTAACGAGGGGTGTAACTTGTAACGAAAGCACTTATGACGCATACACACAACGTGATTTGCTTGTCAATCATCACTCTGCTGCTGAAAGTTAGTTGCTAGGGCCATGCACACAACGCAATTCACTTGTCGCCTGGACATTAGAGGCTCTAGTTGCCTAGGTAACACTCATAGTTCCCACCACCAAATTTTTCAGAGTGAAACTGTGGGCAGCATCTGGCTAGTTCCTTTCAAGACCACAAACACATCTCCAGCATATATATGCACAGAGCTCCGCTTCAGTGGTGATGATTAACTTGAGGTCACAGGTCGCACAGTTAATAAATCAAACCTTAAACGTTTTACAGCTGTCTGCCTGGTTAATTGTCAAGATTTCTGGTGAGCACCAATGACTGGCTATATCTTGGATTTTTACTATCAAAATCAGATCAATCTTTATAAATAATGTACCATATCAAACTGCAGTGAAGTTGTGTCCAGATAATACTTAGCAGATAGAGGATCAAAACACAGGAATATGGCATGCGGCTTTCTCTATCATTTTTGCGGCACTTAAAAAAATAAAAAATAAAAAAATAATAAATATTTGTTGTACGTTTATATTTTTCCATTCAGTTCAATATTTAATTTGATTCAATAATTTCATTATTTATTTGTCTGAACTTATAACACTACTTATTCAATGGGAAAGTCATTGGCTAACAAACATTTGTGTGGGTTAGATAACCCACATAAACTTTGCACACAACTTTAAATAAATGTATATAAATGTACACGAACAAAGAACACCAATGATCTCAGAAATTCAGACTCAGGGGTCACATTTTTGGTGATTGCCCTTACACAAGTGGAGTGCAGTTGTATAATACAAGGTAGTTAGACTTCAATGATCAGCTTGATTGCTTCCTTATGTCAAGCATTTTGGAGAACTTAAGTGTTGGCAGCATCCATCAGGTAAATGTATTTCTCTGTGATCTGTAGTCGCTACAGTCACGTCACCTGAAAGCTGAGCACAGTTTAACTGCATATCCGCCCTTTTCACTCAAGAAAATTGCTGTGCAGTCATCGCTTCAGGCCACTGACATGTATTGACGCAATCATTTCCTGTGTGTATGAACCTTTTAGAGCTAGGGGTGGGGGTGAGGAATGCCCCCTCAACTCTGATTTTCTACTCAGGAGCTCCAAATGATCTGATCAACTCCCAATTACAGAGAGCGACACCAAATCAACAGTTGTACACAGTCAGAAGTATATAACATCGAAATGAAGAATCTGCTTTAGATCACCAAACTTCAGAAAAAGATGAGACAGCATGTTGAGAATTAAAAATAAAATACAAATAAAACTGTAGTTATCGACAAAAGTTTTGTCACATTTGTGCCTGTTACTGACGACAACTGATTACTTCACTTCTGATTAACCTGACCATTTGATGAATGAGCTGCCCTCTAAAATAGCTTCCTTGTGTATTAAAAATGGATTATAAGTGTCTTGAGCCTCAACAATTTTTAGTAGCACTTACAAATTCTTATTTGCAATCATGACAAGCACCTGGGAGTCTGGTATGATCATGGCCATGTTTGCAGAGGCACTATTGGCCTTGAAAGATGCCTTTAATTTTTCACTATGATGTTATATTTGCTACAATATTATATATTTAGTTATAAACAAGGCCATTTGATTATTTCTCTGTAATAAATATAGTCTTGAAAGTGAAATTAAATCTTTGTGACAAGACTTTTGACCAGGAAAATAAGGGAATGTTTATATTTAACCTTTATATAAACGTAGCAGATTTAAGATGACATAGAAGGAAAACGCGGTCTTGCCGAGTCTCAGTTTCAACTTGAAGTGCAGACTTCAAACTATATGCCAGTTTTTAAATGGGTGTTGAAAGGCCAAGCAAAACCAGAGTTATCATTAATAAATTTATACTTTACACGGCAGTTTACACAGCGTGATGTCAGCAAAAAAAAACCCAAGGTAGTCTGGAGGTAAACACTGCCATCAAGTGGACAACAGGAGGAGTAACACACCCTGGAAATGTCAGTGCTAAATTTGTACATAATTTTTTTCATTTACAATTTATATTTGCATTCTAAGTTATAAAAATGGTTTGGTAAACGTGTTTGTGTTTTTCCACAGTAAAAAAAAACCCAAAATATTTTCTACTTGGATTTTGTGTTTTTTGCGTTATTTTAGGTCCAATGTGTTAATACAGTATGCCAAAATAAAAAAGTAACTGTAAGGTCACACAGGTGAGGTTGTGCTGAAAAAATAAATGACACCAAACAAGGCAAGGTAAACAGTTTAAGGTGAAATATAAAGGTAAAATCAAGAGTCAAAAACGGCCAATTATAACCTGGACCCTTTAGGGTTAAGAAGCTGTACAGATTAGTAGTAGTTTCTTTCCAATACTGCTGCTAGCACATATTATTCACTAACATCAGAGGGTTATTTTAAGTTACAGTTGATGAAAATCGGTTAATAGGTTGGTAAGATATGGGCTTTTATACATGAATGTCCACATGTGCGACAAGACTTTTGTCAATGACTGTAGTTCACTCAGCACATTCAGATGTTTTAGCTAAAGCATTTTATTTTTTTAAGTAAATCCTTGCTTAAATTTCATTCTTGCAGCTCAATTAAAACAAAGTTAGGACAGTATTTATCACTTTATGTTGCCTTTCCTTCTCACAATACTTTAGAGACTGAATACACCAAGATAAAACATGTCAGGTGTTATTTTGCCCTGCTGTACTTGTGAACAGCTCTTAAGCAACGATGTTGTGCCAAAATCTCAGTCTACTTTTCTGTATTAATGCAACCACAGAAAGTTACCTGTGCTAAGAATACCAACAACCCCATACCATGAGAGACATTGGCTTGTAGACTTGTAGCTGATAACAGCCTGGATGTTTTTTTTTGTTTGTTTGTTTGTTTGTTTGGTTTTTGTCTTTAGTCTGGAGCATACAGCATCCACTTCTGTACAAATGTACATTTCCACTGTGTGATGGCCCATCAAAAATGGCTCTGAGAGCAGGGAAGCTGGCACTTCTGAACACAGATAAGTTGATGTAAGTTGAGTAAGCTTTCTTTTGCACAGTAAAGATTTAACTGGTATTTGTGGATGTAACTCCAAACAGTAGTGTTTGATAAGGTTTTGGCAAAGAAATCCTGAGCCTACATTGTTCTATCAGATATTGATCAAAGACAGTTCTTGATAAAGTGCTGTCTGAAGAATCAGAGATCACAGATCTCTGCCTTGCATGAAAATTCCTCTAAATTCTTGGAGTATTTAAATGACATTTTGTACCATAAAAGTGGCAGGGCGTGGGACGCATGTCTAATGAAAAAGCAACAACGATCAGTGCATGTACTGCAGATTCTCTAATCAGAGAAACTCCCTAGTGCACATATTACTTTTGCAAATTTGATCAAAATGGTAAATGAAAATTAAATAATTTCTATATAATGTAAGCAGTTGATGGTTTTGCCTCATTATTAGCCTTAAATTGCTGCAGGTCTGAAATACAGGAATAGATTTATATTAACAAATAAAAGTTCAGACACAACATGTTTATACCAACTGCAATGAAATACAAATCAAAGTAAAATAGATGTGCATGCTTTTTTTCACTAGTCCTGAAAAATCTTAATATCAAAATAATGACAGTCCATGTTTTGCAATGGGTAATCAAATACAAATTATTCTTTGAAAGCTTTGTGAACATCCATTCAAAGTTGTAGGAGGAGTTGCAGATTAACAATGGCAACCCCTTGTGGAACAGTGACAAAGTTCATGTTTTGCTGTGGGGAAACCGCCACCCAAAAAAAAAAAAAAAAAAAAAAAAAAACCTTACAAGAAAAAAAGGAGGTGCACAATATGGTGGTGTAAATAAGACTCTGTGAAAGTTTGTATGAAATAAGTTGAGTGGTTGAGGAGCAGGTAAGTACGTGTGAGGATGAACAATGACAACACTGATGGACTATGACGACGATGCCAGACAATGATCCCTATACGTCGTTCCAGCTTCGCTGGCAGGTGACAAATTTTTTTTTTTAATTGCAAGAACCACTAAATCTTGCGCTCTCTTTCTACAGTATTCATACCACATCCCAACCTGTTCTGATTTGTGGTACTTAACATGGACTACACAACACCCTGTTTGAGAAGGAAAAATGTTCATCACTCACAGTTAGTTGGTTTGCTATATTTTCTGAACACTTTGTAGCTAAAATGCACAGAGGTTGAAAATGTTATTCTCAGCAATGACTTTCTACATTGGAGACACATTGCAGCGCTTCTGTTTAAACCTCTAAAACAGTGTGCAAATCTTGACAGCTCTTTGACGGCCTTCGCTTCAGAAGCCATTTAGAGAAAGCAAAAGTCTAAAGTGACTTACTCTAACACATCAAGAATATTTTTGTTTGTGGGTTAAAATTGTAAGTAGAAGAAAGCAGCCAAAATATGTACTTTCTTGGCCCAATTAAAATCAAATGACAATCAAATATCCGATCTATAATACTATATACCCTAAATACTCGAAAAAAAATTGTGTAGGCACAAAATGGTCATTAATACTGCAGCATAAGGATTTCTCCTCACTAAAACTCAGGGGTGCAAATTTATTCCAGCATGACAATGGCCCTGCACACAAAGCAAGGTTCATAGAGACATGGTCTGCCAAAATTGTTGTGAAGAATTCCAGTATATTGTACAGAGCACTGACCTCAACCCAACTGAACATGTTTGGCATGAACTGGAATGCAGTCTGTTCACAAGATCCAACATCAGTACCTGTTTTTGCTAATACTTTTTTAGACAAATGAGAAATCCCCCCAGTCATGCTCCAAAATCTACTGGAAAGCCTTTCCAGAAGATGGAAGGCAGTAATAACAGCAGAAAGAAAAACGTGAACACTAGAAATGGATATCATGGCATGGTGTCTGTATACTCTGTGCATTCAAAGTCAAACAACCCATTTCTCTGAGGATAAAAACCTTAAACTTAAAAAGACCAAGACAGACTACAGAAATGTTGATTGGACTCGCCTGTTGCAGGTGTAGAGCCACCATGTATAAAGTGTTGCGCTGAGTGGGGAGAAAATGCAGATGCAGCAAGCAATGAGTTTATTATAAGAATAGGGATGCAAACCCCCGGGATAAATGAACAAAATCTGACCAACCACCGCTCAAGAAAACCTCACAGGACAAACAAAACACACTTAAACCAAGACGGGCAGACTTGCAGAAAATAGTGTAGTTGAAGAGTATATAGATGAGCCTCCGTCACACACAGACAGGTTTTAATAGAGCTGTGGATGAACAGAGCGCTGCAGATCAAACTGGTTTAAAAGCTAGAACAACCAACAAAACCCAATGAGTAATTAACTTAATTTAAGTGATGGCATTAATACAGAGCAGGTGTGGGAGCTGTAAGGAGGAAGAGAGGCAGTGGAAAGTAAATCCCGGATAAGAAATCCAGGAACAGAAAACATATTTCAAATAAAACAGTTAAAATTTAAATATTAGTTATCACTTATTTAATAACAAAATGCATTTTTTTTGCCGTTATTTTGTAAATATCCTACATAATCGATCAGTTATTCCGTTTCCAGTCTTCATCATTAGATTTTTGATGTTCACTTAAAAAAGAGGACTCTTCTAAAATCTGGCAATAGTCTGAACAGTAAACAGTGATGTGCAGTGTATCCATCTTAAAAAGAAAGTTAGGAAGACTGAGAAGCAGCAGGTTCAAAGTCAGATGCATGTGGATTAACTGTGGCTTGGTTATGGAGGAAGCAGAACGTGATGAGGGCTCCCAGGCCTCACGACTGCTTCCCTTTATCTTTGATCTTTATCTCGCTCTCCATGTACATCTTTGGAAGACCAATCTACGAGCTGCACATTATTTTTCCATTTTGTACATTCTTCAGTACATTTTGATACAACAGTTGCAATCAACGGCACTTAGGCTTTACAGGAAAAACTTTTTGCGGTGCATTGGCGAACATGATGACCTGCCGACAAATTCTGGAGACCAATGTACGTTCACCACCGCACATCACGACAACCGCCATATTTCCCAAGAACGGGGAATAACTGGGGAACTTGCCAATATGCCATTAGGTTGGGTTCTTGTGAGTTTGTAATATGCTACCATTTGATAGTCTCGTATCAATCGTAGTTCTTACTTGAATCAGCATCACCTAAGTAACGTATATACACTGAAAGGTCATTTTAACAAAGCTTACTAAGTGCATGTTGCAAACAGTAAATTTTGACAATTATGACTTCAAACATATCATCAAGCTGATGAACGTTTCGTGAAAACAGATGAAAGATTCACTCACACTACATGCAACTGTAATTGTTTCAGTCGTGATTGTAAAGAACAGGTGGTACTCACACGTAGAGACTCCTGGAAAGAGGAGGCCTGGTACTGCGCATACTTGGAGATAGTGGTATGGGATCGGCTGCTCTCACAGCGCCATGTCTTCCTGGTGCCAGTTATGTCCCAGTTCTCATCAGTGGGCTGAGAAAACTGAGTCCTCACTTCCACCAGGTGATCTGGGTTTGCTTCCACCAAGGTCTTAGTGGAGAACAGGCCAAGGTCTGAGGACCAGGAGAGAGGAGGGAAGAATGGAGAGAGAGAAGTATGTAATTAGCCGACTCCACAATTAGTATAACTGAAAAAAAGCCTGGCCACCAATTATGTGATGAGAATAATGACATGCCAGCTGACAGGTACTCATTGCAGCCTTTGTCAAATAAGGTGTCAGTGTATAAGGGCTGCTACCACAACTTAATCATCTATTATTAAAAGTTCATTAAGAATGAATTCCCCTAGTGGCAAAAATCAGATCTCACACACAGTAGGCAAAATGTAGGCTTTAAGGAAGAGCTGTTGCCAGACATATCCAAAAGTAGCTTTTTTCTTTTTTTTGGTGTTACCTGTAATGCCATTTTTTGCATACAGGTGGTGCTGTTGCCTTGTATAATCTAATAATTTACAAAAAAATACACAGCAAGGAGGCCTAGTCACTGGCAGCTTTCCTGTGACTTGAAATTAAACCAGCCAACAGTTAATACACACTCATTCTTTCAACAAGGCTACTTTTTAGCACATCAAATAATAAAAAATCATGTGGAATGTAAGCACAGAGGAAACGTCACAAATATACAAATCCAGAAACACAGACACACGTACCCAGTTTAAGTGCTCCAGCAAGGCCTCTGATAACTGTAACAGGATTGGCTGCGTTAGTGCAGAACTGGTGAAGCGGGGGGAAGAACGCATCCCTCTTGCTCTCCAACTGTGGGAAGTTTAAAAATAAGAGTTAAACCTGAAATTTCTCCCTTCATTGTGACCTTTCTAATAGGTGACAGAGTGAGGCCCAATTTGTTGAGGAAAGCATGTCATAAAACCATGCATAACCAAATACTCCAACCCACTTCCTCTAAACACCTGGTTCATTAGTTTCACATATTTGTCTGGTTTTACACCAGGCGAAAGTCCACTCATGCAGCACTATAACGTTGTAGTTAAATGTTTTATCTTCATCAATGCCGTGTTCCCATACGTCCATTAGAATACTTTGATGTAGTACACTATACACATTATGTGCATACTTACTGCCCAGTGAATTGTAGCAGGGCTGTGCTGTCTCAAATCGAGCACGGCAAGTCATGCACCTAATATAAATTACACCAGCCGGGGATGACAACTGTGCCATTTAAACGCATCACCCGCCAAATTTCTTTGCCCACTTCTTTTTAAAATAATTTTTAAAAGTTCCCTTGTTTTTGTATGTTCCCAGTGCTTCCACGGCAATTTTCACAAAGGTTGAAAGCCCTGCCTCTTCCATACTCGACAAAGACCACAACCATTTAGGGGAAAGTATGCAGTGTTGTGCACACAATTTTATTTTACTGTTTTGAATACATCATTAATAGTGCGCTGCATGTTGACATACTTCACTGCAAACATGCACTTGTGCACTCAAAACAGTAAGTATATGCACACAAGAATATTAGGATAGATTATATAGATCTGCATATAGAGACCACATGCTGGATATCACATAGCAATGCCATAATCCACCTCAGAAAATCTTCACACAATAAATTAGAGTCGTGATGTAAACCAATGTTTAAGACAATTTGAGAAATTCAAAATAAAAAAAAAATAAAAGAAAAAGAAAAAAAAAAATCAGACACCTTGGATAGTTAACCTTATTGAATAAGCCCCCCCCCCCAATTTATTTTTTGATAAACTTTAAAACCTGAACTATTCCTCTGTTCATGCCTTCTGTCCCAAGCTACTGCAACACTTTCTTGGCCCTTTTTTTGCCGACTTTTGAAAACTGCAAGTTGTGATGTCTCTAATTCTAAACTTCAAACGTCTCAAAGGTAAAAACAAGTTTGAGAGTGAGTCTACAGGGAGGATAGAGTACAATAACTTAACACATCCTCAAAGTTTGCCAATAGAGGGAGCTCAATATACATAAAGACATTTCCCCCTTAGGTTTGTCAAAGAATTTCTTGAAACTTCACTGGTATCCCAGTAGATTTTCACAGGGATCTTTTAGATTTCCAAAAGGTAGTCAAAAACACCTCAGCACATGAAATTCACATAACTTGACTTTACAATGAAACAGCAAAACAGCTGAGAGCTTGTCAACATAATTTTTTTTTTATTTACACACACAATCCCAGCTTTCACTATAATATCTAGGTCTATAACTTAAATTTGTGTTTAGCAGTTTTTGGCTAGCCCTTTGAAGCTTTGAGAAGAACAATGCAAAAAGGATGCCTTTTTTGGTCCGTGAGTCTTTGATCTCCGAATGTCAAGGGTGTCTCACTAAAGTAACAATGGATTTGAGTAAAGTTCCTTCCAACTAAAAGATCCTTGCAAGTCTTCAGGAATACCCTTGAAGTCTCCAGAAAATCCTTGACAAACATTAGGGGAAGATGTCTTGGAGCGTTTTGAGCACCCCCTACTGGCAAACTGCAGGGTTGTCTCAGGTGGATTATTACACGGTACTGTACTCTCCTTGTAGACTCACCCTTCTAAAAATAAATAACAGTGCACACAAGCTCCCAATAAGATCTTTGTGAGCTGTAAATTTTTGTACATTAAAAATGACTGTGCCGTTGATTTAAAAAGTTTGTTCTCCAAACAAATCAGTGAAAGTACTGGAAAATTCCTTTTGGTTGTCAAACATACTCTATACTACTGACAGAAGGATTCGGTGATAAGGACACTATAATTATTAAGCAATTTGGAGCAGTTTTCAAATTTTAAACACCATTTTTCTTGTTTGACGTCACTTGGGATTGACATGTAGACCCAAAGCAAGAGAGCCTGTGGTGCATATACAACCCATCAAGTTCATGCATTACCATATTCTCTAAAGTATAGAATTTCGATTCCTGCTTAGGAAGAACCTCACCCAGACAGCTATAGAAAAATACACTTTTAATGGATTTCACAATTAAAAGGGGTCTCAATATTTTCCATAGTTGTATATTGTATTAACTTTTACAGTAACCCATTTCATAGTGTCCCACCAACAAATAGTTTAGGAAGCCCAAAACGCTAGTGAAAATAAATAATAAATGACCGTATTTATTTTTTTTAAAAATTTAATTAAAAAAAAAAAAAAAAAAAAAAAGACAATCAGCAATTGGTATCCGTCAAGAAAATGCAATTAGCACATCTTTAGTCTAAATTTCCAGCTGGATTTATAAGCCTTCGTTTAGATAATTACTGCATCTAACCAAATAAACAATATTTAACCTTAACTGATGGTGTCTATGTTTAATAACTAACTATGTTTAATATAGAAAGTAAGAGAATTTCCATCCACAATGTGACAAGAACTATATATATATATATGTGTGTGTGTGTGTGTGTGTGTGTGTGTGTATGGTGGCCCATAAGTGTCATGACATAACCACGGTGGAAGAATGAATGCGTGCCGGAAAAATGAGTGGAGAGAAAGAAGAAGCAATGAAATACTTGTTTTCCAAAGAATACAAGTATGAAGAAATGTTAGAATTTCTGTTACAAGAGTATGGAGTCGAGCCAATGAAAACACCTGTTACATCATTACTATATATTTACTTTTAACATCCATGTATGAGCTCTTGGAAAAAAAGCATGCATTTTGCTAACTTGCATACAAACTACAATACAGCCATCTAGTGACACTTCAAGTGCAACACATCGATATGAGGTGGGTTTTTAAAAAGTTTTTTTTCTGGTGTAAAACAAAAATCAATCAAGATTATGTTTCTGTTTTGCTTTATCTGACATAACAAGGAAATGCACACAGTGTTCACTTTATTCATAGCGTTGTCAAGCTGTGGCTTCACCGTTAGTGATGGGTACCAAGTTCCTGATGTGCCAAATACCCAGATGCTCTAAACTATAAAACAAACTATTACACACCAAGATTCAGTAGTGTTTCACGGGTTAAGTGGAACCACTCTAAATAAGTATTACTAACCTTCGCAGCAAGTTCATACCTGATTACACAGTAATAAGTGGTAAGATGGGATGTAATTAGGGTAAGATGGGATGTGCATGAAGCAAAATGTAGTATGAAAGTATTTTGATACATCACCTAAAGCAAAAAATAAATAAATAAAATAGCAATAACAATAATTATTGTAGTAGTAGCAGTAGTAATGGTGAAGATGATGATAAACTTTAAAGATCTCTTTGGGGTACACCAGTCCTCACCAGTCTACATTACAGGAGTGTTACTAACACAAGATTACCTGATAACCTGTCACCTGAACAGTAACCTGTAGACTTCTCTAAAATTTAACTGGCACTTGAAAAGGAAACATTTTTTTGTAGTTGATATCACCTACATTAATACGTACAAGAAATAATCATCCTTTAAACAAAATTTTGTCTGATTTTTAAGTTTGTTATTGATGGTTTTGAAATGTTTGATATATGGGCCTGAGTTTTCATTATTTCTATTCAATAGAAGAGATATGCCCCTGAATCTGACATTTAATAAAAATAAATAAAAAACACCAAGGCCATCAACATTAACAATGTGTTCACAGGAGAGAATCTGTTTCCAGTTGAAAAGATGCCATCAAATAGTATTTGAATTTATATCAACCCGGAGATCGCAAGTTCGAATCCGGGTTGATGCCATAGCCATCCATGACCGGGAGTCCATGGGAGCTAAT
>JBCNYH010000012.1:37137175-37155134 GCA_039654325.1 Tandanus tandanus
CCCCCCCCCCCCCCCCCCCCCCCCCCCCCCCCCCCCCCCCCCCCCCCCCCCCCCCCCCCCCCCCCCCCCTACCACCCTTATTTTTTTACATGACCATATAAACCATTCACATATACACACACACAAACATATACATGTGTACATGTATAAATGAACGTGTATATATGTATATAAACATATATATACACACACACACACACGTGTGTGTATACAAGTATGCATATACACAAATATACACACACATTTATTAACACACATACATAACACATACACACACGCATATACATAAACACACACACGATGGTAATATCTGATTTTGTTTTGTTCCAAATTTACAATTTTTTATTCTTACATAATGCCATTCATTAATAAAAAGCATTATTTTTTTTCATTATTAGAATAGACTTTGGAGAAACAGTAATAACACCACCTATAGTAAATAGTGCAAATAATTTATTTATTAGCCAAATCGCTTAATGCTACTACAGCCGTGGGGAGGCTGGTACCCGTCAAAGCCGACTCTGGGCGAAGGCAGTGTACAATCTAAACAGTTTGTCTGTCCAACGCAGGGCAAACACATGTACTACCATTCAGACACACACGCGCATGAACGCACACACACTCAAACCTAGGGGCCACTGGAGTACCAGGAGGAAACCCACATAACACATCAGCTTCACACAGAAGTGCCCCCGCAAAGCCCGGCACTTAATCCCATGACATTTTCGCAGGAAGTCTACTAAACCACTGTGCCCTTGTGCCTTATTTATTTTAAATAAAGTATATTTAAAGTAATTGTAAGGTGGCAAGTTCTGGAATAATTTTTGTTATATTCATTAAAATCTCTTTATGCTTCAACAGCAATGTGAAAATCAAATGCTCTGCCAATAAAAAGAAACAAAAAACACATCTGTAGTGTCACACAGCATACATATAAAATGATTCATCACAATTGGTCAAACATGAACTTTAGTGCTTCTTTGATTCAGAAAACATAGTTTTACAAGACTAAAACGGTTTTTGGAGAGAAGAACAGACACAGACCACGCACAGGGAACTGCAAAAACCAGACTGTGTTTCAGAGACGGTTAAACAACATTGAAAAGGTGCTACTCTACACTTTGGCCACTGTTTTTGATCTCAGGCATGTTACATGGCCTACTGTTACTAAATATTAATAATAATAATAATAATAATAAATTAGTAGTATCGGCATTGTGGCACAGTGGATAGCACGTCCGCCTCACAGCAAGAAGGCCTGGGTTCGATTCCCAGCTTGGGCGTTTCTGTGCGGCGTTTGCATGTTCTCACCGTGCTTGCGTGGGTTTTGTCCGGGTACTCCGGTTTCCTCCCACAGTCCAAAAACATGAACAGTTGGCTAACTGGCTGCTCCAAATGGCCCCTAAGTGTGAGTGTGAATGGTTGCGTGTGTGTTGCCCTGCGATGGCCTGGCACGCTGTCCAGGGTGTACCCCGCCCTCGCCCAGAATCGGCTGAGATGGGCGCCAGCCTCCCCGCGACCCTAATTAGGATAAAGCGGCTTAGAAAATGAATTAATGAAATTAGCAGTATTGCTAATATTGGCAATATTTCTACTACTGCTCTTAATATATTATTACTACTGATAACATGCAATCATCTATTTTACTGTAAAAAATTTCAATTTGGTATTTGTTTGAATATGCCATAAATTATAACTATTCAAAAAGAAAAATCAGGAACTGCCAAACAAAAATAAATAAAAATTAAAAAAAATAAATAAATAAATTTAAAAAAAAAAAAAAAGAAAAAAAAAGCATCAGCAGGTTCCACTTGCAATCAGAAATCTATATAAGCTAGAAAAACTGCAATCAGCGCATCTCTAATTTTGGAGGAATGGGTTTGATTTTAATATACTGTATTAATCCCGCAAGGGAAATTATTGCCTCTGCATTTAACCCATTCAAAGTGAGCCCACACACACACACACAGTGAGAAAACACACTCGGAGCAGTGGACTGCCACACACATTGAGGCGCCCGGAGAGCAGTTGGGGGTTAGGTGCCTTGCTCAAGGGCACTTCAGCTATGAAGGTGGAGGAAGGGAAGGTGCAGCTCACTCCCCAACCGCCACACATTTTTCCTGCTCGTTCGAGAATCGAACCAGCAACCTTTCTTAGGGAAGCTTGGATAGATGCTTTCGAAATCTAACACTCTCATGCTGGTTTCTCCAAAATTACCTACCCTAGGTTTAAAGACATTAATTTTTTTTAATTGCACTATATGCTACAAATGGTGCAGATACTATTTTTGCACCACTTTCTCAGCACTGTAAACAGGGACCGTGTCTTTTGTGGCATGAAATGCCTTGGGGTCATATTTTCAAATAAGAAAGCCTTCCCCATTTACAGACGGAAATTAAATTAACATGGCTGTGCAGTGTAACAAAGTAAAATTCAAGCATAAACCAAAACTTTTGACCATCACATGAGTTACACGGAACGTATTTGCTAGCTTTAGATTAATCCCATTAACATTCATTTGTGAAATTGAAAATATGACAACTATACAGTTCTCTACTTGAGAAAGAAAATATACATCACTCATCCAATTAACTGCTTAGATTGTTGGCTTAATTCTTGAGAAAAATTATGAAATCACCACACAAAGGCTATATACCCTGGCTCTGTTACCTTATTACCCAAACCATTTTTAATAGCTGAACAATTCGGCTTCATGAAACCTACCTCAACAAAATACATAAAATGAATGGCATATATTTTTCCAGGTTAACAGAGGGGCAAAAGTTATGCAATCACCATGTAATTTACATTTTTAAAACAAAACCAGCACAAGTCTGAAAATGCAAACGAGCCTGTTGCTAGGAGAATGCTTACAGACCAACAAGCTATTGGACTTCACTAATCGCAAGGAAATCTGGCTCCAGCAAGGCAGGCAGGTGTCAAAAAAAAAAAACATTAGAAAGGATTATAAACTCCAATGCAGAATGTGACAAAAGAGCTTTGTAGTTACTAGTCAGCTGTTTCTAAACAAGTACAAATCCAGCAAAGTCATAAAAGGATAACATGATAGATGATGTCAAAGCATCAGCAGAGAAAACTCAAGGCATTACATCTTGAAAACAGAAAATGCAAAACAAAGTCGATATTTTTCAAAACTAAGAAATCACATGAATGAAACGGAAGTTACATCTCAAAGGCCAAAGAAAAACCAGTACTAACACTTAAACATATAACAAGGTTACAGTGGGTTAAAGAGAAGCAATCGTGGAGTGTGGATGATTAGATGAAAGTGGTATTCAGAAATGAATCACACTGCATTGGCCAAGGAGATGCTGGACTGTTTGCCTAGGGCTGTTCTACATATAAAGAACACTGCCTGAAGAAAAACAATCATTTATGACGGGATTAGAGGCCAGTTAAAAAAAATCATTGGGGGGGATGGGGTTAATTTACCAAGGGTTATCGAGTAAAGTCAGAGTTAACAAACACTGCCTTCCTACACAGGTTAACCGGCACCATAAAGATAATTGAGTCATAAATTCGATGTTAACTTATTGGAGTCTGAGCGTGTTCACAAACACACACACACACACACAGGGGTGTGATCGAAGGCAAACACTGTTTTGGAATCATGGCGCGAAAATCCTTAATGAATGTACAACCATTTCTAAATATGAGGACTTTATTACAACTGGTACAGCAAAGCTCAACACTAAAGTAAAGACAGGAAACTTGCTACCAATGCTTTGCTAACTCATCATGAAAATCTTGATGCATGTTCTCCATTTTATCGGATGGACTACTATTTTAAATATTACTGAAATATAAGCACACGTAAAACATTATACTATTTTTAAAAAAGAACATTTAACTGAAGGCAACACTTGGCTCACTTTTTTTTAAATTGATCTATTGGTCATTAAACAAAATGAAAATTAGTGCAGAAAGAATTTTTTTTATATTTATAATTACTATATATTTATATTTGTGTATTTTTAATACTTGTCTTTTAAGCTGATGTGATGGATAAACTTTAAGTTAAATAATAGATGCATTTCAATAATAGTCAATTAATTTGTTGTGATGCTTAAAGTAACAAGCATAATTTTGCCTGGTATGGTTTCTTTTATGGAATACGAAAATAATTAGATATTTAATTATACTTCAGTGCTCCATAATCTGGTACTTGTTAGGTTACAACAGCAATATTGTGGTCTTAATTTATGTCAGCCCTGTGGGTTTTATTAATTTGTGATAGGCATCACATCAAATCAATCATTACCCCACCAAACGGCATGAGAGATGTTCAGCTCCAAACACAGGTAAAGACACCAAATTTAATCAGCTAAGAATCTAGACCTTTCAAAAAGATCATCAGGTTAAATTAACAGCTTTATAAAGGTCTGTAAACCCCCTCGCTTTACTCAATGAGACTCCCACACAATTTGCCCAAATGTGCCCGTTTCACTGTTTCCCTATTGGACAGTGTAGGAAAATAATCAAGAACATAACCTGCTCGGAGCAGGGTTGAAATGCAGTTTAAATTGCCATGGCAACACACCTTACGGAAACCCTACTCAGCTTTCGTAGCACCAGTTAATTGGCAAGTTATTCCTAAACTTACCCATAAGCCGCTTCTTAGCACGAGCCTCAGGGGAGATGGTAATGATTATCGCAACAGTCAGTTCTGAGGTGTACACTGAAATTTTGGCCACCTTTCTCATCCCACTGACAGAAAATAGGTTTGGTGGTGTTAGTCATTATTCAGAAGCACAGTGCATCTTCTCCCCATCATTTTCCCCAAAAAAAGGCATAAAGGTTCAAAAGTTTTTTTTTTTTCCTCTGTTAATCTTGGGGGGAAAATATATGGCATTTTCACACCTGTGTCAAATCCATGTCTGAAATATTTAAGTATTTCTTTCCTTGGCTCAGTCCTCAGCAACACACTAAGAACATACTTTAGCAGGTGTTAAAGTCTTAAATTGATGTTTAAATTAAATATACACAATCCCAATTAAACACTTCTGAATATCATGTAAAATATTCATTCACCTCTAATGTGGAAATTGCCCAGCACTACCAACAGTGTTTAAATGAGGTGGGCTCAGTCTATTACGGAGTAAACTTTAGCTCAGTTTGAACTTAATGAGAAAAAGCAGTTTGGCCCTAAATGAACCCGTGTGCAGTAAAATGGTTCACATTTGGGGTTGCAGGCAGGATATTTCTGTAGGTGCAAGCTGCTTACCTGACCCACAACAGCTAAACTATGCCCAAAGACTGAGATACAGTGATCTACAAGCTTTTAAATTAGCCATGCACATCATTGCCTAATTGATTATTTAGCAACAGCTCCATGTTGTCTGAGCTTAGACCATTTTAGTAATTTCTACAAGCACTTGGCACAGCCTGAGATCAGTATGAGGGCTTAAACTGTATCAAATTTAGTTATGGTGAATAATCAGATGGTTCCCTTACCATAGAGTGTTTCATAAACATCATTCCAATGCATTATGTCTTATACACAAAGCATAATTAATACTGACAATGCAAGCAATTCTCATGAAAATCATTCTCAAAAATATTTCTAAAGCCATATTTGGATTTGAGTGGTTTTCATGAGGCAGGGACACACAACTCAAAAACTTTGTGCCACTGTTTTTTTTAACACAGCAATATCTGGAACAAATACGTTTGAACCTTTAACAATGGATTACTCTAAATAACTTCATGCTAAAAAAAAAAAAAAAAAAAAAAATTTCTTTTTTAAATTACAGGGTGATCCAAAATACCTTCCAGATTTCCAAGGTAAATAGAATTATGGTTAAAGACAAAGTATTAATCACACATGAAACTTCATTCAATACAGATTTTATGCATCATTTGCACACATTAAATAATAATTTGATTACCTTTAACAATTTACCTTTGACATGTAGGACCCTGTGCCCCCCAAAAAAGTGTGTGTGTGCAAATTAATGTCTGAAAATTATTCCTCGTGTTCCCTGAACCACTTTCTTTATTTGGACCCTAATTTTATTTTCATGTTATCTGGGAAGGAAAGGTCAATTAATGGAATATGCTGCTCATTCCGTACATTCAGGTCATCAGCAGACATCATTTTATTGTCATATAATGTTGCTGCGTCTTGGCACAACCAACTGAAGCAAAAAAAAAAAAGTTTTTTTAAATGGCATGGTTATTACATGCTGTAATCAAGGTTAAGGCAGTCCAACATAATATGAAAGTGTGTAACCTTTTTTTTGGCCAGGCAGTGTATCTGTGTGTATAAAATGATCTTTTTTTATTTTGTGACTAGAATAATTACAGATCTACGAAACCAACCTGATGTTAACACTACATACTGTTATGGAGGGATTTATAAATCTGCCAGCATTTTTTAATCTTGAGTTAAAGCTGTGTGATATGACCAAAATTTCAAGTCATTTGATATCCCCAAAACAATACACATCACGATATAGCACATTTTCTGTAAATTCACCAAAAAAAATGAATAAACAAATAAAAACAAATCTACATTTTATAAACAAAAAGGAATAGAGCAGGTAAGAAAGAAGGCAATTTTAATTTGACATGGCTATTTTGTGGCAAAGGAGTGTATCGTAAAATCCATACAAATAAATATAAAGTACATAAAAAAGATGTTTAAAAAAAAAAAAAGTTGTAATGTTTTCTAAGCAATTATGTAACCCTTTCAAATGATACAAAATTAGAAAAAAAATATAGGTTGAATAATGCATGCACTCTAATGCATATTAATTTCAATAAAGTAATAGTAAAATCATTAGCGTTAGCTGTTAAGCATGAAATGCAGACAGCTATTAAAAATATGCAACGATCAAGACTAGAGGCACGCTGCTCACAATAAGCCGATAAATCATGTTTTGGGGGTGATAAAATTCAAATTGTTAAAATAAATTAATTAAGATACATTACTACCATCACATACTTTAGTTCCATATTTTGTGGAATTTCTCTAGAAAGAATCTGAAACTGCATTAGCAGGAAATAGCATGCGGCACTTCCAACTGACTTACACCGGCTGTACTTTCCTCTGGACTTGGAAATATTTTAAATAAAAAAATAAACAATTACAGAATTTGGCATTAGTTTGACATGGAGAATTACTCAGATTATTCAGGCCTTCGGTCTTGGCAGATAAAACCACCTCAATTTGACTTCTCCATATACTTCACCTTATTCAATAATGGCTTATTATTTCACACATCCTCATCTTAATGATGGTATAAATTCTTTACATAATGTGTTCACGAGTAATTGAGGTCAGGGGAAATGGGGTGCATGTGCATGCATGCAATCACAAGTACATACGTGCTTACTGATCTGCGATTGGCTAATTTACTGTTTGAAATTGAAAGAAGGAAGTTGATGGAATAACATACGTATGGTCATTAAAATATTTTTCAATAACCCGTAACAGAAACAGACAAAATTGGACTTTTCCATATTTCTGGTTTTAAATCGGATAAAATAAAGAAAAGAAAAAAAAAAAAAAAGAAAAAAAACACATAGGGTGCACAGGTGTCTACATACATCAAACCTGAAATCACAGATTGGTCAGGACTCCATTATATTCTGCTGGAAGAGAATCTTTCGCTTTTTTGTAACATGAGGGAAAACGTAACATCTTCCATTTGAAAGTTTAAACAGATTTTAAAGAGAAACGACACTTCCAGGGCATAAAGATGGATTTCCTAACACACTTGCAGTCAATATACATGTAAGAGTGAGATGATTGTTAATGATCATGCACGACTCATGTGGCAGCAAAGTGACAAAAAGTTATAATAAAACTTAAAAAATATTGATGAAAATAAAATGCATGTAGTGCACATGAATTTTTTTTGTGTATAAATAATGGGTTATTCCCCCCCTCCCCACACACACACACACACTATCTCTCTATTGGATATGAGCAATCTCATGTTCTGATTGGCTAAACTACTGGGATGCAACTCATATACCATTAGTAGCTACGTCACGAGGAGGCCATCATAAGCAATGTGGCAAGCAGAAGTGCGGCAACCAAGTGTGAGTCTGTGCTAAGCTAAAAACCACACCAGCTCTCCCGTTATGTATTCGATAAAAACATGCATCTTCAATTTAGGAATTTTAATAAAATTGTAAAAATGCTATATTTCTCACAACCCAGTGAGTACAGGTATAAAAAAAAACATTTATTTCACCCAATCTCATCAGATATAACTGATAGCCAGCCATCAGCACATATCTGACATGATCTTATATCAAGACATACAGTACGTGTTATACATGTTAGACACAACAAGCATAAACATTCGGTGCAACCGTCCACAAATCATAGTGAGGAAAGAACAATAATCAGGAGTAATAATATTTTATATAATCATTCCTATACACATATAAGGATGTGCAGAGACATTTGTATAAAGATTACAGTATTTCCTGTATGTTTCCATAACTACACCATGGACATATAACTTCCATATGTTGACTAGTTGAAAGTTTATTTTGCATTTTGCTTATATAATGCACCAAAAGTCACATCTGAAAGGAGACACACAGGTCGTGGTGCTTCAATACAGACACACACCATTATTACTGCACAAACCAAACAATTCAAGCACGTAAGCCTCCATAAATCAGACCAGGCACATACCACCATGACTAAAACTGAGACATGGACAGGAAATAAGACTTTCAAGACCAATGTTGACAACTGTGTGCATATGATATGATATGATGTGTGTGTGTGTGTGTGTGTGTGTATACAGTGCCAGGTTTTTAGCATGGTGCAGGAATCAGAGAAAAGCAAAGACGACGCCAGAATGTCCAAGTTCATCCCTCTCTACAATTCTGTTATGTGGATCCGTTAAATTACAGGTCGTCTACGTGAAGAAGAAAAAACCACCCTGAGTGCCAGCTCACTAAACAAACAAGGACTTGGATTCCCAGATAGTGCAGATTTCGTGATGATACCTGTATAATAAGCGGGGGGTCTAATCCCTGACCAGTTGGTTAGCAAACGGTCCCAGTACTTATTTAAAACATCCATGTTCGGGTATTTTAAAATGGCTTTTAACTTAACGCCACCCTACACAAAAACACGTAATATGGCGCATTCGAGTAGTGAGCTAGCATCCAGCTAGCAAAGCTAGTTACCGAAGTAATCCCAAAAAGGGAGCGGTCTACATGCTAGCAGGGAAACGTATTGCGATATCGAGTTGTCGCGTCGTACAAGAAAGCTTTTCGGTAGTTGTTTGCATTACGTTAGCACTGCGGGTTAAAAACGAGTTATTAGCTAGCAAGCTGTCCGGGTTTAGTGGGTTAGCGAGTCGGTCCTAACCTGCACATTAACCGACTTCAACAACTAGAACACGAAGTTCCCCCAACACCAGCACAATCCTCGTCCCTAAACACTGACCACAAACAAAAGCGTGTTAGCTAAAAGCCGGTCGCCACATAGGTAACTGATTAATATGTCGCTAGCATCTCGCGCCCACCACATGCTATCAGCAGGACTTAACAAAGCGACACAACTAGCTGCGAGAGAGCAAAGTGACACCGCGTCCACAGCACTTCCCTCAGATTAATCCCAGCCGGCGGTGGTGGCGGGTTATTTATCCGTCCCGAGGAGTGCAGGATTGTGCAACATGGCAAACGGACCCGCTAGTAAAACTACATTAATCGCGAGCACGGCCCCTAAAAAAAAAAAAAAAAAGTGTCCAGCTCAGTGCAGGGAAAAGTAGCGCGCTACCATTTTTACACGCGTTCAAAACAAAAATCCCGTGACATTAAACCCGATATTTCCGCCCACCGTTTCAAAGTAAACGTGGGTGACGTGGAGCAGACACGAATGTACGGTGGTTAAAACACCGAGTGGCAGCTTCAGGTCGTTGTGTGTGCAGCGCATAGCTAACATTACCTTTAACAGCAAGGCCTTCGTTCTGGCGCCATCTTCATGAAGCCTCTGAAATCCAAACAGTGAGCTGCAAAGCAGAGGACAACACAGAGGCGGTTCTCTTACTTCAATTGGTTTTTTTTTTACGACTTGTGCACGCAAACGTGCTACTTTTTAAAAACAACGATCCAAACTAATCCGAACGAAAGATTTATCTCACCTGTCAATGCCGGCCAGGCATTCCCTTTCTTCAGCTGTGAGCTTTGGAAAGTCCTCTTCGCTTTCACTCGCTTTCCGCGCCGCCATTTTCTTTTCCTCATCATCATCGCCGAGACTCCGAGCAGCAGCAGCAGCGGCGGCGGCGGTGCAGGCTGCAGAGGCCACTGACACTCCCCACGATTTCATGGAAGAGTCGAAAAGAAGCAGCAGAGCCACGCCACTGGATTAATGGACCAGCTTGCCGTCCCCCAGCACCTGTGTGCGGATACCAAACGCGCAACGAGCAGATGCCAAAATCCGTCCAGGAAAAGACTCTCCTCAAAAACAGCCCTCCTTTCACATTGTCTTCCACACAAATCCCTCGCGCTTTTCCCGACACCGAATTAGACTCGCCAAACAACAATGCTGATTTTTGTATTCCGTTAAGTGTCAACGTAACGATATCACAAACTTCCCCTTCAGCCGCCAGTTCCAACTTGTTATAATTGTGTCACTCAAGCGAACCCACGCCGCCGCCTTGGCCACGCCTTCTCTTGTCGCTTGAACCAATCGCTGCTCGTGCTTAGAAGCACGTGACTGGCCTTGTCTCGGGATCCCTCTTTTTCATAAACTTTCAAAGGGGCAGGATAAATAACAAACGACTCAACTTTACGCTATCTGTTCGCCCACTTCAATTGGCCGACACGGCTCCATTATGATTACGTCAACCAGTCTTGAAATGTCTGATTGGTTAAAACAGCTGTCCGTCCACATTCACAACGATATGCAAAGATAGAGCTAGGCGTAATGGTCACTGTTGCCAGTTCCTCATTTTCTAAGCGAATAGAGTTTTAAATAAGAATAATATATACATATATAAAAATATATATGTATATATTATTCTTAAGTCATGCAGTTTCGTTTTTTTTCGGTAATTAAGATAAATGGAAAAATCAAATTTAAGATATTTTCCAGTTTTAATGGTTGCAGTACATCTAGCAAAGGAAGGCCAGTTTGTTTAAAATATAATTGCTTTTATTGCTCTTATTTTAATAATTTAAATATTTATTTTAAACATTGTGTAGAGCTTTTAATTTTTTCAGTTAATCATATAAACAAAAGTATATGGATCTTTTTTGCATTACCATGCATCTATATTGCATAAAAGTACACGTCTTATTACAGGTGCAAATATACACATCTTGAAATGTCTCTGTGTTGTGGATTGTTTATATGTATTCTATGTCTGTGTAGCAATCTTTTAACCCAAAATTCTATAAGTGAATAAACAATCCAAAATGTGCATATACAATATATTAAATTATAATAATCAATCCATCTGCAAATTAACAGTAATGTGATTAATAATGTAATTCATAATTAATTAAATGATTGTTGTATTATAGTAATTTATTGTAACTCATTTGATGTAACCAATATGATCTTTGAAGAAGCATGATAATTTGATGAGACATCTTAAGTGATATGTACATTAATAACACACTTTTGCTGCCTGTCATTTCATGAGGAAGTATCTCATCAACACCCCCCATCCATGACAGAACAGTTACTGACTCAAAAGATCATTGTTTGAATGATGAAACAGCTCCGTGGAGTTGGTGCAAACTCCATAGCCATATTATTAATATTCCAAGTGAAAAATGATGTCAAGCACTTGGACTATACGTCCATTGCTATGAAAATAATATTCATGTATTATTAATGTACTTCAAATAAAATATGATATTGGTAGGTCCCACTAATTTCTCTTACAGAACCCATCAATAACCACCCAACCTGTAAGTGGGCTCTAAAGCTGTCCACAGTTACAGTAGCATGAAGCAGGCATTGTATTACATGCATACATCTAAGTGTGAATGTGGAAAATAAACCATAGGAAACATTATGGTGGCACAGTGATGTGGCAGACCGTGTTCACCTCACAGCTCCAGGGTTTGAATAAAATGAAACAGAAAAGCTGCCATGACATTCTGGCAAGTGCCCTATTAAGCAAAAGTGTTTCATAATGCCATACTTTGTTGTATTTGAGCTGTAACTGATCTGAAATATCAAGCACAATGTAAGAGGTTTTTACAACTGTTTTATAAGGCAGTCCGGGGTACGTTTAATAGAATAATGCACACACCATGAAAGGTTTCAAAACATAAAAGATAATGCTTTATATAAGCCAAGAGCTTTGTAGTGCTACACCCATGTTGAAGTTTATGCCATGTTGTACTACCCCTTCAGTTTCCCAGGTCTTTTCAAGGGTCATCCAACCTCACACTCTGTATACAAATATAGATTTCAGGATGCTTTGTTCTTTATGGATAATTTGCAACACATTTAGTCTCATTTTTAGTGCAATGCTATGCTCAGATATTATATTTTCTCCACTTGGCTTTTGCTGTTTACCAAATGTAGCTGTAAACAACATAATATATATATATACATTTTGAGATAATAACAGTACCAAACGGAGTGAAAAATTAATAACCATGAAATTACAAACTGTGCCGTAAATCGTTGGTATTAATATGTGTTTGTAATTTTGTGATTTATCACCAGTTTCAATACCGTCCCTTTGCTACAGCTTAGCACCCACCGGGCATTATATGGGAAGGGCTCACTTCCGTGATTCGCACCGCGCATGCGCATTGGGAGTCGCTACGGTTGTCAACAGTGCTGAAGCTGTGTAAAATGGCGGATCGTGGAGAAGGTAAATTTCAAATGGTACCACCACTATACCTCGAAACCAAGCGTGTTTTATTCAACCCGTTGCAAAGGTTCAAACCTGTGTGGTTGTTTATAGAGATAATAGTCGTTGTACTTCGAGTGTCACGTTAGTAGTCAGCTTTCCTTCCTTCATTATAGCTTTGTTTTGTTTATTACAATGAAGGATAGATACCTCAGAGTGTAACATTTATTTCATTATGTTTTATTTTTGTTGTACGGTTTTTGATTATCTTTCACACGTCTGCTAATCATAAAGTAGGTATAATATAGATGAGGTACACACAATGTTTTTCATGATATTTACAACAAGATTGGTCTGCTGTTTGAGGATAGTAAACAACATAAACAGGTTTATTTTATTATTTGCTAGCGATGATAGTTTTATTTGCAAAAACATGTCTTAAAATGGGAAAGGTGCTAAAGGTTTATGGTTAGTTTTGGTTTTACTTTGGTGTCACAGCTTACTGTATGTGAAGAATACTGGCCATACTAGAGTTATAACATGGAGCCTCCACCAAACCATTAGGTCATTTATTTGTTTATTTTTTCATTTTTTGTCTCTTATAAAACACATTGTCATCCTTTAAAAGACACATACTGCACTTCCAAACACATGGAAAATTGCTTGATGCTTAAAGCTCAACAGTTAAGCCATGGGTGATCACCCAAATGGGGATGGGTTTCCCTTTTGAGCCTGGTTCCTCTAAAGGTTTCTTCCTCGTGTCAACTCATGGAGTTTATCTTTGCCACTGTCACCGCAGGCTTGCTCATTAGGGATGTGTAAGGGGTTGTAGAAAAATTTTTAGACTCCTCCTTAAATTACTTTTACTATGTAAAACTACTATGTAGTTTTACAAAACTATGTATTTGTGACAATGTCATTTGTAAAAAAGCGCTATACGAATAAAACTGAATTGAATTGAATTGAATTGTCTGAACCATCCTTACTTCATCCAAACACAGAGGCAGAGAGTGAAGATGAGCTGTACGAGGTGGTGGACATCACTGAATATGCTCGACGACATCAGTGGTGGAGTCGAGTTTTTGGGAGCAACACGGGGCCCATCGCTGAAAAGTATTCAGTAGCCGCACAGATCATGATGGGTGGTGTATCAGGATGGTAAAGATAGAAGTCATGCACCTTCAAAAGCATCTTCAAAAATGTTTTCCCATGACTAGGCTATGCTCAAGTTCAGGTGATTCATTAGATGGAGAGAGAAAAAAAAGATAGAAAGAACCACCTGAAAAACTAGTGCACTGTATGGGAGAACAATAACTTCTAAAATATTTACAGAACCGAATGTAAATGTATTTTGTCTGTATCCTAGGTGTGCTGGTTATCTCTTTCAGAAGGTTGGGAAAATTGCTGCAACTGCAGTTGGTGGAGGATTTCTTTTGTTACAAGTGAGCCTTGCTTTCCACACTTCAAAAACAATCTTCTTCATAAGAACATTTTAAGTTTATATATGGACACGTTGCACTAATGGTTGTTAAATTAACTTGATTTTATTTTTCAGATTGCCAATCACAGTGGGTATGTGCAGGTGGACTGGAAGAAAGTAAAGAAGGATGTTAATAAAGCAAAAAAGCATCTGAAGAAGAAAGCTAACAAAGCAGCTCCAGAGTTGAATTCATTTATTGATGAGGTATGAGAAGAATACTAGCATATCTAATGATTTAGCATTGTTTTCTGTAGGGTTACAAGAGAAAAAAATTATATAATACAAAACATTTAAAAATCATTTAATTGAATGTAACAATCAATCTGTTAAGATTATTTTTTACACTCAGAATTCTCTTTTGTTAATTATGGAATTTCTACATATGGTTATGTTTTTCTTGTGTAGGTTTGTAAAATCTGTGCAACATGAAACAACTAGTGGGGCAATTGTAATTTTATTCAAAGTTGAATGAAAGTGGTTATGTAATGAATTAAATCATTGCTTTAATTCTTTGTGTGTTTATGATTGTATTATAATCAGTATTGGGAAACCCAAGAAGTAAAAGTACCGTTACATTTGTAATCTCACACTTAGCAGGTTGAACACAATGTTGACATTTTCAAATGCTCTGTTTATTTATTTATTTATTTTTATAGCACCAGGTGCAGAAAAGTTTATCTTCAATATTCTTCTTATTGTTTTGCAGTCCACAGAATTTGTGAAGAGAAATATAGTTGTTTCAAGTGGATTTTTTGGAGGATTTCTCTTGGGTCTGGCATCCTGAGTTGCAGCTGGACCTCCTATATAAATGGACACTCTTTAGCCAGAGATATCCTATGCTGTATTTTTGTCTTTTTGCTGTATTACAGAGATGTACACTTAAAAGTTTTGCTATGTTAGTTTCTAAGTTGTGCAGTTTTATTTGGCCTGCTCAGCTGTCTTCATGTCTATGAAAGAAGAAAGATGCACATAAGTGATATCTTGTAAATAGTAGGATTGCTACAGTATGAGTCAGTTTTAAGCCAATTTTGAATGGTATTGTTGATAAAAAAGAAAAATGAACACTGCGCCATGTCTCACATGCCATAAAGTAGGCCTGAGTTGATCTGTACTTTAATAATTATTTGCTTGCAAATGTACCGCTTTTAGAGCTCTGCAGTTCTGTTATATATATATTGGTTTCACAATGGGAAATTTAGTTTCTAGTGTATTCTATTTATAAACACTATGTACTGATTCTGTTTGAAATTTGAATCGTATGTATTGTAGCATAAAAAGTTAATCTGCTAATGCTAAACTTATTTGTGCCTTGTTTGTGAATAGCATGATTTCATCATTGATATAGGCAGGCACATTACTAAAGATAGTGAGCTAGTCAACAGATGGAGGTTCTATACTACGTACTAACAATAGCCATGTCAACTGATTACATTCACCGTGCTAATTGTTATCTTAAAAGTGAATGAGACATGAGGTAGAAGGATTTAACAACGATTTGTTACACTCCTTGCTCAACACTCACATGTACTCATCCTTCAGCAGCTGCTAGGCAGTAAATGCTCATGTGTTTTGGAGGAGTGGCATGAAGGGATGGGGTGAGAGTCTTCAGTTGGATACTTTCGAAATCTAGCTTGCTCTTGCTGGTTCTTCCCTTTCCCTTTCTTAACATAATTATAGACAAACCCTAATGAGTGCTTTGCACATTTCTAATACTTCCTCAGTGCACTACATTTTTGATAAACACTTAAAATACCAAATATTTGGCATAAACCATTTTTTAAATAATTTAAATAAAAATAAACTTACATTTAATAATACATGCGTTTGCTGTACAGCAACATTATGTGATGATAAATCTATAGTATCCAATTTGGCAGGTGAAATGAAGTCCACAGAAAAATTTTCATTTTGTTTGCATGCTAAGTCTGCCAATGCATTTGGTATTTTCATAAAGACAATGTATTATTCAACTTTAATTTTGCTTTCATAATAGCTTTTTTAAAACGCCTTTGGAAATGCACATAGAAATGTTTTATGGACAGGCTAATAAAAGGATAGCATTGCATATTCCAATATGTAATAGACTGCATTAAATCAGATTGAAGAGTGGAACAACATTAGTGGAATAGAGAACAAGTCAATTTTAGAAAACATAGCATTACAGGACTAGTGGTTTTAAATTCCTACACACACATTAAAATTGCTGGATTTTGTCATGTAAAAAGACATTGTCAGCTCTTCACTTGCATTATCTTGAAAAATCATTCCCAAACTTATTTTCAATCAGTGAAATAAAAAAGTGATTAATATTCCAGTGTCCACCTCTGCACTGACTGTTGAGGTAGCTAATGATTGAATTTCTCCTGGAATGGGGGCAACCGTGGCCTAATGGTTAAAGAAGCAGGTTTGGGACTGAAAGGTCGCTGGTTCGATTCCCAAACCAGCAGAGAAAATGTGTGGCGACAGGGGATTGAGCAGCACCTTCCCTTCCTCCACATTCATGGCTGAAGTGCCCTTGAGCAAGGCACCTAACCCCCAACAGCTCGCTGGGTGCTGCAATGTGTGGCAGCCCACTGCTCCGAGTGTGTGTGCTAACTTTGGAGGGGTTAAATGCAGAAGTCAAAGCTTCACTTGCAGAATTAATACAGTACAAGGGGGGGAAAATCTCTCCTGGTCCTTGACCTGACATGTAACCCTATACCATAAAAGATCATCAGGCATCAGGCAGTCATCCTTATGAGTTTCATTAGAACAGCATCATAAATAGCATCTCTTTGGCCAGTGCAGAATTGTAATTCACCATTCAACATCACCTTCATCCAATCGTCCACTGTAACTTTGTTGTTTTCTGTTTAGGTGTTAGCGCTGGTTTCGCTTTGGTTTTTCTATAGGTAAAATCCCATTGAATTTGGCAAATTCCTTACAGTTCTGACAAAAGCAATAATTAAATTTCCATTCTCAAATAAACAAAAAATCTTTTGTTGTGCATTTTCTATCTATATTTGTTAGAGCTCACCCGACTATCACAGGTGCACCATTTAAAATAATAACAATAATGATAATAATAATAATAATAATAATAATATGAAATAATGAAATTAAATAATTGAAATAATTTCCTTAAATTTGTTCATGTTTCACAAAGCCAAAATGTTTGGCTATCACACAAAAATTGTTTTGTGACATAACAGTGGTATGTTTATTTTGTAAAAATGCCAGGTTGAAGATCCTTTAATTGTAGTGATTCCATATTTTTTTGCCAGGGGGTTGTAATCACAGCTATGCTGATATTTAGTACAACAGCAGAAGTTAGATTATGATAATTATTAAACAAGAAATTATTACACAATATGGCCTAATGTTCTGTTAATTTTCGCTCTCAGGAATTCCTAAATTCCTGTCAAGATAATATTTTCAGTGGGGTGAATTGTGGATGTAAGGCCACAGATCAGAGTGAAGCCTGGCATGCTGGGATGCAGTGTACACAGTTTCGGGAGAAGGGCACGCCAGTAAAGAAATAATGAAAAAGTGGTATGACCTGAACGAGAGAGCAAAAATAAAAAAAACTGCCAAATACAGGCACGAGATGCTGGCAACTGTAGCTGCTGTCCTATATGCATCTTCTCTGGTATGTAAAGCAACTTACTACTGGCTGCTTATATAT
>JBCNYH010000012.1:37176043-37187735 GCA_039654325.1 Tandanus tandanus
TTTAATAAGAATATTTCATTCATTCAGATCTAGGATGTGTTATTTTAGTGTTCCCTTTATTTTTTTGAGCAGTATACTAAGTACTAAGTACTGTTATTCACCTTACGTCTCGGTGGTTTTCAAGTTATGGCTGATTTGTGTTTTTTGCTTGTTGATGATACTATAAATCAAATGTTATATTCTGTTACTTTTATATGACAGGCAGGGTCTGGTGAGCCATGTACTGAGATTTGTGGGAAAAATGTTGACAGACAACCCTATTGACAAGGACCGCACATTCATCATCTCTTTCTACCTCAGTGATGACACTATAACAGTGTTTGAACCCACCCAGAGGAACTCGGGTATGTCTCCATCTTCCCCATCTTATCACCACCCAGTGCTCACGTTTGACAATTTCACATTTTTTCTAAATGTATCAACATCTTAACACTAGAGAAAAGGTTATGCATAATGCATAATGCAATGCATAATCTAATAAATATGTCTGATTGTTTTTATAAAGGCTAATTATTTGAGATAATGAAAGTTCACAGAAAGCAATCTGACCTTGAGGAGTAAAAGCACAACGCAATTCTAACAATATAAACATAACAACTGATCTCAAATCTTTTTAGTCTGTTTACCTAAAATTACAGTTAATTAAATACATGACACCCTTTTGAAAAAGCCTTGATTACCAAAAATGTCATTTTATAATGAAAACCCTTAAGTTGTCAAATTCATAATGCATCTACAGAATAAACTGATACAATATACACATATTATACTGAAGGAGTTATTGGTGGTAAATTTCTGGAGAGAAGACGTGTGAAGAAGCCAGGACAGGAGATATCTGAATACTACAAAGCTCAGGACTTATATGTGGGTGCCAGAATCACTATAAACAGCCAGCCATTCAAGTTAGTGGATGCTGATGATTATGCTTTCAACTATATGGAACAGCATGCAGAAGAGGTAATGCACATTCAGTGTTCTTATTCAGTCTTTATTGAAATCGTTTACATTTTGTTAGTTGTGGCACGGGCGTTTCTGTGTGGAGCTTGCATGTTCTTCCTGTGCTTGTGTGTACTTCCGGTGTCCTCCCTCAGTCCAAAGACATGCACATTAGGCTATCTTTCTGTTCCAAATTGACCCATGTGTGAGTGTGAATGGTTGTGTGTTGGCCCTGGACTGGCGAGCTGCTCAGGGTGTGCCCCGCCTTCACCTGGAGTCAGCTGGGATGGGCTCCTGCCTTCCAGTACCCTAGTAGGACATTTTAGTTCTTTGCAGGTGGGAAATATGTTTCAGTTACTCTTATTCACATATGTGCTTTGATTATTATTTTTTATAGTTCCCTAGGGCCAACATTGGCACCATTTTGAGCAAATTAAAGTCAATTCCTGAAGAAAAGCAAAAAGAAATCAAACATTTCTTGGCATTAAGTGACTCGGGCAACACTGGCTTCATTCCTTACGAGTCTTTCAGGTAAGGTGCCAAAATCAAAATGTGTATTAAATAAGCACATCACAAAAAGCACCTAGACAAATACGCAAGGAATGTGCATTTCTAAAACAGCAGAAAAAGCTCTAACACACTTTTGTCCAGCCCAACTTGCTTCATAGACGTCATGTATCCATGTTTTCACTAACGCACACAAGTAAAAACAGCATATTCTCCATGGATTTCTTGTCAGACACTGCTCCATGTGATTGAGCAGCTGAGTGCCTGTGTGTCTGTACAGGTCTCTGTTGGCAGATATGGACAGCCAGCTGTCAGAGCATGAGATCATAATGTTAGGCCGTACCTACTCGGTGAGAGAGCAGCCTGAGCTGGATGTGGGCCTCATGCTGGCCATCGCTCAAGATCACCTGAAGAAGAAACAGTTTGAGAGTTTCTCAGACATGCTGCGAGCTTTCACACATGAGGACCGAGACAGGTATGACAGGAGCTATGTGGCACATCTCTGCATTTTACATCGACAACCAGGAGATGGAGCATGGCCCATGGTCAAGTCACAGTTTGTTATGTACTTAACTCAGCTTCAATGTGTGCTTCACTCAAAGTTGACCATAGACTATTATTTTTTTACCCTTCATCATGATTATTATTATAATTGATCAGTATAATCACAGGAGTGTACACATGTTGTAAGGTGTTGTGTGAATGCATATTTTTTGCATGTGTGCATGTGTGCATTTATTGAAAGAATTGATCAGTCAGGCACTAAGGTTGAACACAAACACTAAGTGTGAGGTAGAGCAGCGTCAGTCTGCAGACCCTGCGGCTCCACATTCAGGAGCTGTGATTAGTTCCAGTGGTACAAGTCAAGCATTGGAACCAGATGATATCCATAGACTTGTGGCGTGTAGCAAATAGATTGCTATAAAGCGAATAGACTGGGAACACCAGGGGATTATTGTACATGTGTATTTTTGTAAACCCGTTATTTTACCTTTTCTGAATTCCTGTTTAAAGAAATTACAACGGTCAATCTTTTTCTAATTATTATTATTTCTGAGCCATTCTTCTGAGATTCCATTCTTATTATTTCTTCTGGTTATTTTTGAGCCACACAACCAAATTGGATATCATTACCATTCGTTTTTGCCTGATTTCCTTTTTTGTATGTTGAAGAAGTGGGCATCTATCCACCAAAGAGGCTGGGATCATCTGCAAATCCTTCCGCCTACCATTGGACAATGACCTGCTGAGAGCCCTTCTGCAAAAGTAAGTAATTCTATGTTACTTTTTCTTTAAACATTTTAGTTAGAGATTTATTTACACAGCTTTATTCCATAAAATCTCACTTTTTTGCCACAATGCTGACATTTAGATTTGAAAATGAATCTGGGAAGGTGAACTATCAAGCTTTCCTGTCAGGGATCAACTGGAGAGAGAGCACTTCCATCCCACTTCCACCAGATGCTGCCATGAAAGTGAGTTAACGATAGTCAGTACACAGGATGGAACTGGAGAAGGTGAAGTTCAATGACTTGTTAGGTTTGGAAAAAGTTTTGAGTCAATGCACCATGTTCCCTTGAAGCTTTGTCTGCCGTCATTAGCAGGCTAAGCCACACACACTCAGTGCTGAAAAAAGTGAGAGTGTGTTTAGAAATGAGAGCCAGGTGGAAAAGTTCCAGACTCAACCTACCACAGACATACCTCCAAGCCTCACCTCATTCAAATCAGCCTTGAGAAAAACCCAGTCAAATCTTTTTATTGTAGCTCTTTAATTTAGCGTGCTATGCTGCATAACATTCTAAGCAAAACCATCTGCCTGAGCATTCACCAGAAAGGTGGAGAAAAGACGAGAGCTTAGAGGTGTCTTTTACCAGAAGCTGGGGCTGTTGATTATTTTGTATTTTTATCTTTAATAAGAAAGGAGACAGACCTGGTTCTTGAGAGCAGTGGTTCTCAAAGTTAGCATCGGTGAAACATAGCTAAAGGCTCCCTGACTTTTTAAAATTTTGTCACAGTGATGAAAATCACAGCCTTAGAAATTAATAGGCCAATAAATGAAGTCAGCTCACACCAGAACCTTGTGTCAGGAATAAAAGCTCTTAATATGTAACAAATTATCAAAAAATAGTTTGAACAGTGGGCAGCAGGTGGCGTAGTGGTTGACACATCCACCTCACAGCAAAGAGGTCCTGGGTTCTGCATTTCTGTATGGAGTTTGCATGTTCTCCCCATGCGTGCATGGGTTTCCTTCATTTACTCCGGTTTCCTCCCATAATACAAAAACATGTACATTTGACTAATTGGCTGTTCCAGAATGCCCCTGGGTGTGAGTGTGAATCGTGAGTTTGCGGACCATGTGATAGACTGGTGTACCACATCTTCACCCAGAGTCAGTTGAGATAGGCTCCAGCCTCCCCATGACCTTAGTAGAATTAAGCGGTTCAGCAGATAAATGCATGAATGTTTGAAAAGTTGTTCATAAAATAAATCTGTACTGAGAGTGTCCATTAATTGATATTGCAGTTAAAGTGGCCATTGGCTGAAAAAACTTTGAGAATCCCTTAAGAATTCTGACTGTAGCAGTGTGTTATGATATACATAGGCAGTTGAGATGATTTTCTTTGCTTTGCTTTGCATGTTGTTGCTTTGCATTAAACTTGCTGACAGCCTTCTGATGGTTACTGTCACTTTCCAGCCATTTTCTCTTACACGGCATAAGCCTACACTAGAAGGCCATACACGAGTGGAATACACTGCCTTTATCAAGGAGCTTTCAGGATACACAGAAGAGGATTGAAGACATCTTCGCCATCTTCATGTTATTAGTGCAGTACAGTATTAAGTAGAAACCTGGTGCTTATCAGTAAACTTCATTCCATTAAACTGCCATTCTTTCTGGAGGTCAGGTTTACCTTGACACTATTCTGCAATCTGCATTTTCTTTTTAGTATTAGTAAATTTAAGATTAAGGGTTTTACTACTGATGCTTTATGTAGTATCAGGATACTTCCCACATCACATGTTACCAATAATGACCAATTTAAAAGTATACTAAGTAAGGTATAACATACTGCAAGCAGGTCATTATTGCAAAATAAACCTCAGTTTGACCCAGATGCATCTGTTATGTAGAAATATCATACGTCTGAGTACAGTAACTGACCAATTAAAACAGCATATTCAAATGAGGCACGTGGTAAGTTAGGGATAATGTACAGTAAACTAGTAATTATTATGAAATAAACCCTTACACAGTGATGCAGGTCTTGAATCACCCTGAAAGGATTTATACTGCAATAATGACCAGCTTGCTGTGCATTATCCCTAACTTACCATACCAGCAAAGTTAAAAGTGTGTTCGGAAATGAACTCAAATTAAAGTAAATAAGTCAATAATTTGACTCAGAATATTGTCCAATAGAATCTATGGTTGGAACAGCATCCATAGCAACATAAACTCTGTAGCCTTTTGAAGAATAGTCAACTTAAAGTTATAAACTGAACATTAAAATATTATGTTTTAAAAATCTTTCATGGTGTTTTCTTGCGGAGTAACTTTTATTGCCACAGTGTGTTGTAAATGAGGTGCTTAATTTAATAATTAAAGTCAACACTAGCCTCTGTATATGCACACTATTTACATGCTGCTATTGTTTGCAGTTTGCTATTGATTGGAAAGGAGAAGCAGTAGATCCTGCTTTAAAAACATCAACTACTCACTTTTACTGTAGGATGCTTTTGCAATTTTTACACCCATACTGTCAGCTGAGAGGCATGGAGCTGTCCTCTGTGACATGAACACTGACAACCTGGTGGAGCATGCACTAATAAAGGAAGAGTTCAAATGAAGGTATACCCCATCACATGACCTTTGTTCATTATGTGTGTATATTGTTATTTACACAGTGTAGGGACACTGTATGCAGTATATCTGTAGTGAGTAAAAAAAATTACAGGTAAAAACAAATGAATGAAGTGTTAGGGAACTACAACATGAGCTACATTGTGAAAAACTTGATTGTGCCTAGGCACAGATTTGACTTGAATCACTGTAAAGATACAAAATGTCCAGTTGGGTTGAGATCCCATGACTGTGAGGTGCACCCCAAAGGGTTTTATTCCCCTTATACCACATCAGTGTTTTAATGCGAAATGCTACATCATTTACATGTTTATAGTTACATTTATAGATATTTAACTTCTGAGAAACAAGTCCCTATTGCTTGGTTTGACCAGCGCAAACACAATGCAGCTTGATATCTTACTAAGAAACCACAAAGACCTCGATCCTGAAGGCTTTCCTGGTCCAGTAAACATAAACTTACAGCTGTAGCATTCAGTTTCATTACGAAATACTGACAATGGAAACTCCTTCCACAAATAATAAACATCTCATCACAGAAAACTTTGCCATATGAAGAAATACACACATATAAAATATTGTTTATAATGAGGATCTGTCAAATAAGTTGTTACTATAGGAAAAAATAGCATTGTTCCATGTGCATTAATATGAACATTGCAGTACTACTGGATGAGTTATGTTGTTATAGAACATTATTGCATGAGATTATATCTGTAGAAGAATCTGGGATGTAACTGGAGTGTACATCAGTGATGAAAGTATACATAGTAAAAATTAAGTATAGTGTGCAAAATTCAGTACAAAAAATAAAAAACAGGACATCTCAGGCATAATCTAGAAACTTTATGTACTATGCTAGGCTACATTTATATACTATACCATGCAAACCATGTGTTATGTGAATACAAATATGAATAAGAATGAGGTCAGACATTCAGTCATGTGAAATAATAAACATATTCTATTAAAAAATTGTTGATTTTTTTTTAAATGTATTTGAACAAGAAAACATGTCACCCTCTGTAACACAGTGCCCAGAGATATACTGATATACTTGTCCAAAACCACAAGTCTTTTCAATCATTTACTTGTTGATGATTTTCCTAACATTGGAATGCTTTATTTCAACTAATGAAGAGATCTTTTAAAATCCTTTGCCAGACTCCACAACCTTATTTTTGAAGGCATTAAAGTGCTCTTAAAATCTTGGCATGATGACACCACACACTTCAATAGCAAAGAAGACACCAGACTCTAGATTTCAGGTTTAAATAAGACAGGTATCACCTGCAGGAGGTTCTAATCAATGGCACCTAATGTGGACTTCAGGGTGTGATAAATGTAAGGGTGTACAAACTTTTTCCTTGTGACCTTTCTATTTGTTTTTTGTTTGATTGCTTGATGCTTAAATAATTAAAATGCATTTTATGTGTGATTTATTAGAATATATGTATCACCTTTATCTGTAGGTACTGTACCAAACAGGGTGAAATGTTTGCTTTTGCAAACATGTTGAAAAACATCACTAAATTTCATGGGATGCACTTATTTTTTCACATGACTGTACTTGACTTCACAGGACTTGCAGACCCTGGTAATGCTCTGTGTTGCTTGCTTAGACCAAAATGGGCTCTGATCAAAAGCGTCATTCGATTGTCACTGGCTGATGTAGGACATAAAAATACTGCTGAAGTCAGAGCTCTAGCAATCAAGGCTTGATCCTTGGATGAATCAGGATGAGTATATTATCTCGCACCAACACGATTGAATCTTTGTCCCAAGCCGCCACACTTATTAAGATACAGGGACGCTGAAGTCATCGGCTTTGTGGTCTACAAGTACAAAGGCCTACTAGTTCCCCCTGCATATTTAACCCAATACACTTTCTAAAATAAGAGTATGAGGACACTGTGAGACATTGTTCTTCCTCTGGACAGTTCATAGGCATCAGATAAACATAATAATGAACATCATGATACCTCATTCATTTGTAGATGTGACTACAAAAGCCATGCTCACTGACAAGTGCATGTTTACTGTAGAGTTACTGTTCCTAAGTATCAGCTGATGTAAATGGGAGGCGTAAAATGTTGTGTGTAATGGACATGTAATTTGGGATATTAGGGTTACTATGCACTGTAAGGATTTTAATGTTGCCTGGATCTGCTTTCCTCTCTTGAGTCTCTTGAGGCTCTCTAAAAGTTCCAAACAGGAAAACATCATAAATATGTATGAACTCCAATAAATTTGAAAGGATTTATGTATGTTGGTGACAAAAATGCTTATAAAAGTGTATGCCCAACCAAAGCTAAAATTGAAAAAAAAAAAAGGCCATCAGATGAGCTCTTAGAAGGTTTTCTCCATAAGAGTGTAATCAGCCTCGCGAATGTCGTTTAAAATAAAAAGATTCATACATTAAGCATCAAACTTTTCTCTATCAGCTTTTATCAGTTTCAGCAGTAATATGCGTCCATGGTCACAAATATTCATCATAATATTTTTTCTTTTTCCATTGTGACCTAAGGGTTTTACAGTTAATAAAAATTAAAAACAGTCTTTTATCCTTTCTCTGACAAGGTAGAAACAATGACTTAATTGAAAACAGTATGTTAAAGGTCAGCTTTCTTCAGATAAACATGGCTAAATATGTGTTTTGTCCCTCTATAAATTAGAGGTTCAATAGGAAGGATTCTTCTCATTTCATTTCCGAACTGATTTATCCTTTATCAGGGTCGTGGGGAGTACACCCTGAACAGCTCACCAGACCATTTCAGGGCTCAAACCCAGGACCTTCTTGCTGTGAGGCAAAAGTGCTAACCACTACACCATCTCAATGAAAATTAAAGATCTGTAATTAATTATGTGTAAGTTCTGACTACAGAACTATGCAGTACTTCCACAGTGATTGTTTTTAGTTGGAACAGAACAGTGTTGCTGAAAATGTGGAAAACAAGCTGTTTGCACTCCCTGACCCAAAATAATTTTCCAACATAAGCCTTCTTCATTTTAACGTACTGGTATAATCGAGTTTACTTACAGACTCAAAACATGGATTAATATATTCTGAGTATGCTTCACTTTACATATACTGTATGCCTGTTCTCCCTGCCTTTCTCTATTCATACCTGGTACAGTAATCAGTGAGTTGTCTTTGGCTATGCACCGTCTGGACAATTTTTTAGATGGTAAAATGAAAAAATGTTATTCTATACAGGCTGTAAATTAGAGAAGCTAGACTATTTTCATGCAGGTCAGTGGTCCCAATGGAGGTCATTTTTGGAAAGCAGCGAGACTGTTTTTCTGCATACACCTTGTGGATATAAATCACCCAGAATTATGAGACCCTCTCACATATGTAGCTTGAAACAAGACTTGAAATCGACCTCTTTAAAGGAAGACTGAAATGTGTCTCAAATCCATCAGTGTTAATTTCCCTGTGTCATTCTTCACCTGGATAACAGGCTATGCAACACCTCAAAGGCAGTCCTCTGTTGTGGCTTTAGGGAAACATGAAAGCCATCTTCAGCTGATAGAAAAGAAGGTGCACATGGGTGCTCTTTCATCAAAGGGGAAAGCAATGGGCCTGGGAAAATAAATATGGCTAAACCCTCTTAGAACTCGACATTGGCACCCATCTGAGCAATAATTTATTTTTGTTTCTCTTTGTGTCTTTCATTCTTAAATTGCTGATACTGTGTTGGGGACATGGGAGAAAAATGACATGGTGTTCACATGTTCCTTGGTAGTACAAAGTACAAGAATTTTTAAATATATGGATGAGGCAAACAAGAGAGAGAGATTCCTCTCAGGAAAATCAACTTTGTGAGAAAGTCTCTGCCAAGGCCATTTAAAGTTGCTGAGTGAGTGAGTGAGCTGTTGAAATGATATGTCAACTCCAACATTTAACTACTATTCATAAAAGCAGACACTGTTTTAACAAAACCAGAGCATCAGTTATTTTAAGTCCCTCTGACAGTTAGTTTAATGAATATACTACACATTTAATGGACCAATTAGATCAGACTAAGTACTAAGGTAAAGTACCATATACAGACAGAATGTTTTGAGAAATAGAAGCAGTTCTGTAATTGTATGGTCTAAATGGAGAGTGTTGGTGGTGTCTTTGTGCTGCCAAATTGTAAATAGTCCTGTCAGAGGGTGAGGAGATGGAAGGTGCGATATAAATGTGACTTCCAAAGAAGCTTTGCAAGTTTCATAAACTTTTGACCCCTAAAGCCCTACATAGTTGTGCCAGCTTTCTCTTAATTTCCCCTAAGGTTTAAAGTTTTCAAACTAGTTTATGAACACATGTTTTTGTACCTTGTAATACATTGCAGTTTTCTGCCTCTACGTAGCTGAATGAGAAATACTCATACAATGCCTAGGAAGAATTTGATTATCTTTTTTTTTTTTTTTTTTTTTTTTTTTTTGCCGTGCAGGGTCTTAGCTTTCTCTTGGACTAAATCCACACCTCAATTTGAAGATTACTAACTCCCCTCTGGTGCCAATATTTGCAGTAATTTAATACATCTCATGCTTTCCTCAAGTTCTGCCATTCTAAATGACAAAAATTGTATGCATTTTAAACATTTGAGAACATGTTTTTATAATGTTTTAAAATTTAATTAAAGTGTGTCTTTTATTTATCCATATATGATTTAAGTAAAGACAGTTTAAGGGCCATTATTGCTGGAGCATCTTTCTCATTCAAGCTGAGTGACATTAAATTTCATAGATCTCTGATATTAACTTGTATTAAATACAAGTTCGGTTACAATAGAATAATATTTAAGTCATTTACATATAAAGGTGCCAGATCAAATGTACATACGGTATAGTACAATACACAGGACTACAGTGTTGTATAGTAAGCATACAAAGACATGTGAACTTCACTTTTCTATCTAAGAAAGGATACAACTGAAGACCCCAATTATATCCGTTCATAATCCACTTGACTTGTTTGTCAAATGGTGATTGTGTCGTTTCTTGTTACACATTGTGTTATTTATAAATTTAAATGTGATGCCTTGTGTGTGCTAGAACCTATTGGCCTTTAAGCCATTGCATTAAACACTTGTTTTCTTTTTAAAAAGAGAGGCTAAAGTTTTAACCAAGCCTGGACATTGTATGAGCTGTGTGAATTTGTGAAGCACCTCCCAGAACCAGTGGTGACCCTATTGTTTATGGGAGACTACATTTACTGCAATTATTATGCTTTTGGACCAGTTGTTTTTAAATAAACTAATTCTGCTAACAGTTTTATAACCCCAAGCTCGTAAAAAGAGGGCCAGGCTGTTGCTCACCTTTGATTCTGCAACCATTCCATGGCTGGAATCCCCATTTGCTTTGAGAGAGAATGCCGGTTTGTCAGCTGTGTGGATGTGTCACCAAAGTGATTTATGACTGCCGTGTCACGTTCCACATCGATCCCTGAGATGTGCATTATCTGTCCTTTCCCTTTTCTTACTGATTCTTCGATAAAAATGAGGGGTGTTAATGTCAGAAGAGGAGGTGGAGGGGAGGGGGAGCAGCAAGAGGAAGGGAGGGAGGGAAAGAGGGAGTCAAGAGCTCACACACGATCGGTGTGCGTGTGAGAGAGAGACAGAGAGAGAGAGAAGGAGAGAGAAAGAGAGGAGAGGAGAGAGAAGAAGGAGGTTTAAAAGCAACTGTTGTTGAAGCATTTCCACTGTGGTCCAGGAAAGTACAGCTGGGGTTGGATATCGAGACCTGAGAGGAACTGGAGAGAAGGTAAGCTCACCCTGAATCTTAAGGTGACCCAGGGCTCTACAGTGCCACTTTACATGAGCTGCCTTTAGTCTTTAGTTATTATGCTGGCATCTAACTGACCAGCTGATTAATATAAAGGCTCAGAGAGGTTCTGCACTTGCTGTGGAGCATATTTGTTTAATGACCTAAAGTATTATTATCACAATACCCCCTCCAAAGCTTTGTTTTTCTTTATGGGTTTTCTCAAGTCATAGACACCTTTATCAGCCCTTCAATGTATGCGGCAGAGGCAAGGTAATTATGCATTGTATGAGTCATGAGTCAGATCAGTTGGTTGGAGGCGCCGAGCCTAGGGCAGGTTGCTGGTATGTGCATCTGATGAGAGACACAATGTGTTCTGTGCTAGGTTGACTGCTGAGATGAGCCATTGCCTCTGCACAGATAAACACTGAGAATTCATTGCTGAGGCTTTTCAGGGAAAATTGTGTTTAGTCTTAATTTTTTATGGAGGTGGATTAGAGTAATCACATGATTTCCCTCATACAATTTGAGACAAAACCTACCAACCCACCACCACTGTGTGTGTGTGTGTGTGTGTGTGTGTGTGTGTGTGTGTGTGTGTGTGTGTGTGTGTGTGTGTGTGGGGGGGGGGTG
>JBCNYH010000012.1:37303291-37319201 GCA_039654325.1 Tandanus tandanus
TATCTATCTATCTATCTATCTATCTATCTATCTATCTATCTATCTATCTATCTATCTATCTATCTATCTATCTATAACAGATAAAGGTATATTACTTGGTCCTTGAGGGCCACTGATGGACCATTTTAGAGCTTTCCTCTACAGTTCAATTAAATATACATGACATGCACCTGGGTGTGTGAGGCAGGAATACATCCTGGATGAGTTGCCAGTATACACTGGTCACTGTATACACACACACTGTTAGGGGCAAATAATGTAGAATGGCCAGTCCATGTATTTATGGAATATATTTTGGAAGCTGTAGGGGGTGGGGATCAGGTGCCTACAAACTTTTGGCCGCATAGTGTATATTGTCCGCCTGTGTTATTATTCCAGCCTTGCATTATTCCCCTCCAGGGCTCTACCCAGATATTACCTTCTCTAAACTCCATTAAGTGCTGTTCAGAAGTCACGGAATATATCGAAGGTGTTTTGTGGTTCTTTTGATTTTGACAGTTTGTGTCCCCTGTCGCACACTGACTGGTTTGTGTCCATCCCTTAAATCATGCTGGAATATATGTCGAGTCCACACGCTCTCTTAGACCCACTGACCCCCTGCACAGGAGGAACTAAGGTTAGGAAAGTGTTGGTTTGTAGATGAGCTCGGTTGCCATTGCGACACTCGCTTTTCATATTTTATACTGTAATAGTTCTGTGCTGTAAAATACATACTACATGTACAAAACATTACACCAGATGGTACCATGCCAGGGGCAAATGAAAAGTGCAGCTTGGTACTGTTATTTCTGCGAGTGTATGCACTAGGATTTTGTTGAGAGAATGAACACATGGAAGCAGGAGTAAGGAGAATGCATGTTGGGTAAAGGGTCTTTCTTAAAGTTTCACTATTTAGGAGCACAAGTAGACAAAGTCAGTAGTTTTATATGCTAGTTAAGCTGTGCTGTTATTTATTTATTTTTAAAGTTAATTAATTAATTAATGTATTTTTTGCAAAGCAGTTGTGCATGCCTTGTTCTCCTCCTGACCAATCTGTGCCCAGGTCCATGACGTGTGTTTTGCTGAAAGAGGAAGTGTATTCCTGTTAAAATCGTCACCATCATCCTTCTCTATCAAGATTTTCTTTTGTGGTTTAGAGATAACTGTAGAAAATGATATTCACGCTGAGCTGATCTGTCGTACAAGTTTTGTGACTCTCTGGGAAGGTTTGTGTCACAGGGGTGGGTCCACACATGTATCAGCAGGCTCAAGGTTCTAGACTTTTGTAGTGAAATCCTGAATGGATTCTTCCTGTGAAAGACATTTGGACTCTGCTGGTAAGTCAGCCATTTTGTAAGAAGTATGGAGGAAGGTATGTTATTGTATGGGATGTTATTAGCGATCTTGCAGTGCCTCCTTTTCCATTCAGCACACCTGGTTGAAAGCACCACCGGAAAAAGTGTGCATGGTTTAATCTCTAGCAAGCTGATAAAGGAAAAAAAAAAGTTCGCCTAAATCAACATACTCATGTGGGTATAGTATAAAAATAATATTTAGCAATATGTCATATGTAGAGGTAGTTAGTCCTCCACAGTTCACTGTCTGCTATAGTGTCCGAAAAATATTGAATGAGTAGCAAAAGATCATTTTCCTGAGGTGTGTCTGCTGGTATCTGGATTCATAGGATTATGTTTCAAAGCAGTTTCACTCATTCTTACAGTCGTACTCTCTCACTCTGTATTCATGCCTCAAGTAAAGAAAGACACAAACACTTGGGGAGACACACAGAAAGAGAGAGAGACCTATCATCTGGATGATCCAAACATGGTGTGTGTTCACACTGAGGCCCTCCTACTGATGCACTTGTCAATATAATGGAAGGCAGGAAGCCAAGATGATTTTGCAGTTATTTTTCCTGCTTTGCCATATTTTTAGTCAGAACATGTCTGTTACATTCGTATGCTCCAGTATGGACACATATTGTGTATACACTTATTAGCGATCATTTTAAAACCACTGAAAGGATTTAATATAGTAGGCAATTATTAAATGAGGGGAAGTATGAGATGGAGAATTAATACACCCTCTAAGATTTGAATAATTCTCTCTATTCTGTAATTGTTTTTATTATACATTCAAACTATTTCCAAAGTAGACAGTCAGCTTACCATGTTGCGTGTGCCACTTGCAAAGTAATCATTCAACTTATCTGATGGCGACAGTGCAGTAATTCGGTTATCCCATGGCAATGATGCAATACCAAGAATTATTTGATGGCTTTCCACCAATCAGAAATGAGAAGGTCTCTGGAATGATTAACAGTGGTTGTCCCTTTACATTGGTATCTGTCATGGAGTGTTGTGTGAGGCAGTATGTGAACAGTCAGTTCTCAAAGCTGATGTGTTGGATGAAGGAAAAATAGGCAAGTGTTAAGATCTGAGTGACTTTGACAAGCGCCACGTGATCACATCAAAGCATCTCCATAACCACAGGTCTCGTGGGGTGTTTCTGTAATGCAGTGGTTAGTACCTTCCAAACGTGGTTCAAGTAGGACACCTAGGACTCACTGATGCACATTGGAAGTGGACGTAAGCCCGTGTGGTTTAATCTGAAGAAGAGTCTGAATGGCTGAAAAAGGAAATGCTGGATATAATAGAAAGTGTCAGAACCCACTGCAGATTCCTGCATATGTGGATGTGTATCTGTAGATCATGCTTGACCTTTGTCCACTGCTGAAGTACCTACACTGGACACGTTAACATCAAATCTAGACCGTGTAGCAGTGGAAGAAGATGGACTGGTCTGATGAACCATATATTCTTTCATATCACATGGTCAGCTGGGTGTATGTGTGTCGCTTTCATGGGGAAGAGATGACAACAGGATGGGCTATGTGAAGAAGGGAAGCCACTGGAAGCAGTGTGATGCTCTGGGTAATGAACCTTTTGGGTCCTAAAAGTCATGCGGATGCTACATTTAATGTTCTGGCTGATTAACGTAAATACTGTTACTGAGAGAAAATGATTTAATTAATGGGAAGTTATTAAGTTTTAGTTTGCTGTCAGTATAGCGGTTAAATTTTTAGCTCATGTTTTTTGTGTTTATTGGACAGGATTAATCAGATAGCTGGAGAATTTGCAAAGCTGCAATCAATGCTGGCAATCTTGCTAATGTCAATCAGACTTTAGACAGCCGCTGAAGTAGAGAGAACCTTATTTCTCCTATAGATCTCTCTCTCTCTCTCTCGCTCTCTCTCTCGCTCTCTCTCTCGCTCTCTCTCTCGCGCTCTCTCTCGCGCTCTCTCTCGCGCTCTCTCTCGCGCTCTCTCTCGCGCTCTCTCTCGCGCTCTCTCGCGCTCTCTCGCGCTCTCTCGCGCTCTCTCGCGCTCTCTCTCTCTCTCTCTCTCTCTCTCTCTCTCTCTCTCTCTCTCTCTCTCTCTCTAAAGCTGTCCCACCACACACGCTGTGCATTTGTATCCCATCCTACATGGTATCATGACTCAAAGTGCTGCTGTTGGTGCAGGCTTTTTGTTCCACCTTATCCACTAATTTCGCAGCATCCACACTGATTCAATTTGTTGAATTAGTTCTTAGTGCACATTGCTTTGATTAAAAGCATGCACCCATATTAATACTTTAATAACTTCCAGGTTTCTTCAGCACTTTGTTTTTTTTTGTTTTTTTTTGTGATCTAGAATCTTTGGTGAAATCTCAGCTTTTATTAATCGGTGCATAATTACAGACGTATTTACAGCTGCATTAAATCAGTTCTTTGCTTACTCTTCTTTTATGGCTTACGCATGTGTGGTGCATACAATCCAAATACTTAGCAGGTATCACGGAGCACCTGCATGGAAAGAAGGTTTCTGATCGGATTATACAACTGCGCTGCATCTGAATGCTCAGTGTATACTTATGTTAGGTAGTACCCAGTAGCTAACAGTTACTGTAGTACCTTCTATGAATGTGAGTGAATACAGAAGACGTATACCGGTATATGCAACAGAAGAGGTTTCTGTGATTGTTTAAACTGTTCTTTCCGTGCATTGCCTGAGACACCCCTTGAAAGTTGCAGCAACTGGCTTTGTTTTGATATACCATTTCTCCTTGGGGAATAATTCTTCCTCAGTTATTTGGAAACTCCAGCTGAAGTATGGAATCGCATAGTGTGGAACTTTTACATACAGATGTAGTAGACTGTCTCGATTATATTCTAATACTGTTGATTGCTTGCTGAGTAGGGCTGGGAAATGTGACTGAAAAATGTATCATAAATGTTTAATTTTTAGTTAATATCAGTAATTACTGATGACTATAATGACCTGTTTTTAACTGTTACCGGGGAAAAAAAACCAAGTACAATCTATCCACTTTTTAATTTAAACACTTTGTTTTTTCAGTAGTTTTCTGATCACAGTGTTTCCTACACAAATACTGTACTTGGGCTGATGACACTTTAATTTGGTGACTCATTTTTGCAACAAAAAAAAAAAAAGTTTGAAGAATGATGTTTTTCATGTGATGGTGATTTATTTTTCTCTTTTCCACCAATGTGAACCAGTTGTTAGGTCTGGGCTGGTGCAGCTGTCAGTTCAGTTTGTGATCATTCAAAAAAGCAGTTTGCTTTTAATGGCAGAGTCACTGTAGAGCCACGTCATTTACGTCAACGTACACACCTCTCCTTACTTTACCACCAGCGTTAGTGTCAAGACCAACCATTTCCCATACAACGCTAAAAAAACCCCAAAACAATTATAATAAAGTAAATATGTACGGTAATAGACGGCAGCATGAACAGAGCACATTGTAGACGACAATAATAATCCTAATCAGTCTGCACATTGCATGCACCATGTTACCATGACAACATGGACTGCTCAAGTCCAGTCAGTAATTCAGCCATTTTTTTCTCTAGCCTATTTTAAATGGGGTTAACAGTCATTGTACATTTGGTCATTCTATTTTCATGTCAGTAACAGAAATTTATTTTGGTTTTAATTAAACGAAATAATTGAAAAAAAGTAAATTATTTCTGAAACCGGTCCTTGTCGATAGCATGCACAATTCACTGAACAAGTAAATCACGTGAGTGATTCCAATCCGCTCTGACATAGGTAGTACCCAGTACAATACAGACCAAAACGTCATTTAAAGAGCCGCATACTCCCATACTAAACAGAATGTCAAAATAGTACATGGTGTACAAAGACGTGCCTACTTTTTAGTGTGGTAGTATGAGCTCTCAGACAGAACCTAATATATGTCTCAGTTTTAGCACTGTTGCAACACTGTATGCACAACAATAATGTCAAATTATTTATTAATTAATTTATCTTCATCTTCTTCCGCTTGATCTGGGGTTGGGTCGTGGGGGCAGCGGCCTAAGAAGTGAGGTCCAGACGTCCCTCTCCTCAGCCACTTTCTTCAGCTCTCCTGGGGGGACACCGAGGCATTCCCAGACCAGCTGAGAGACATAGTCCCTCCAGCATGTTTGGGGTCTACCCCGGGGTCTCTTCCCTGGTTGGACTTGCCTTCAACGCCACACCAGGGAGGCGTTCGGGATGCATTCTATTCAGATGCCTGAGCCACTTCAACTGGCTCCTCTTAAAGTGGAGGAGCAGCGGTTCTACTCGGAGCTCCTCCAGGATGACCGAACTTGTTACCCTATCTCTAAATGAGAGCCCTGCCACCCTGCGAAGGAAGCTCATTTCAGTCGCTTGTATTCGCGATCTTGTTCTTTCGGACAGTCCCAAAGCTCATGATCATAGGTGAGGGTACGAACTGGTAAATTGAGAACTTTGCCGTCTGGCTCCGCTCCCTTATTTTCCCCCAAGCGGAGGAGCTCAAGTATTTATTTATTTATTTATTTATTTATTTTAATATCTTCATGTTTCTAACTCTGGTTTTTCTTTTTTTGGATTATGCAGAAATGTGACTAATGGATGATACACTTGTTCAGATTAATTTTATTTATTTTTTAAAAAGTCCCCTAGGTAAGCGGGTCTTGATTCTAGAACATCAAAGAGTTGATGCCAGTCTGGAGCCTGTTGTCCTGGCTGAGAACCAGTTCTTTGCCTGTCAGAGCATGAAGAACTGGTTTGATATTTGGCACTAGCTCCAAAACGGCTTAAGAACTGCTTTAGTGCTCTAGAGGACATGTGCACTTTACATGCTGTATCCATGGCATGCATTCTTTGCAGAAGTATAAATCAGCCTGTTGCCCCTTATTTCCATGGCATATCTGGTCTTTAAGGCCAATTTACCCTCATGTACATTTCATTTATATGACACACAGCTTAGTTTATGCATGCAATGTGAAAGACAATGAAAGGAAAGCATTTGGAAGGCTATTAGGTCTGAGGAATGTGCATCTATTACACCGCTTAGGGATTAATGAGTGTATGGTCCACATCTCCTCATTTTTATTTACATTTACAAATTTTATGCTCAATCTATTGATTAATGAGATTTCTGTGTGTACATTTGTGATTATTCATATTATATGCAATTTGTATCTTATTAGTGCATGTTTTTGGTGATGTCTGTAGGACACTAAAGGTGTGGAATTATTGCACACCAGAGACACTGTTGGTATCATTACATACAATCAGACTTAACAGCTTAAGTGAATAAGGGCTGATATTTTTGTCCCGAAATCCAAAACTTCGGAATGAGGTGAAGCTGCAGTTTTGCTCTAGTAGTCTGAGACTGATGATGGAAGATGTCACAGGCTAATGGCATTTTTGCTGTTTTGTAGATGAGTCAGCAATCAACACAAGATGGACTTAATGCCGAGTGATTTCACCCCAGTTCAAATCCGGACAAACAAATCCTTTCTTCAATAGGGCTTATATCACCATGTGTTCATTATATGACAGCCAAACTGTGGTACTCTATATGCATTGTCACATCGGTGTGACACACACAGAGCAGTTTACAAAGCACGTTTGTTCTTTGACACACTATGGGAAATAACCTCACGTTACATTCATATTTCAGCCTGCAGGCTCGACCCCGCCACGTCTCTGAATTTAACTGATTTCTTTAAAAAATAGATTGCTTTATTCCCCAAAGGGTCCCAGCAGCCATCATTTAACACCTCCCTGACACAGAATGAATGAAATCTTTGCCTGTGTCTGATTTAAAATGTTAAGCTAGATATGTCAGTATGAAAGTACAGGCTATGCAGAAAGCTGAATTAGCTGTGAATTTATATATTAATGGCATTATACATGTTTCAATGCTTGAATATGACTAGTCCCGTTTATTTCCTGTATATACTACATTTGAGAGGTATAGAGACCACGCTACAGTATGTGCCATACCTATATAACTGTTTAGGGATGAATGGATGGAGGGATAGATACTGTTGAATAAATAAATAGCATCTTTTTGCCTTGATAACAGCTTTGCAAACACTTGGTATACCCTCAACACATTTCCTCAGGTAATCTCTTGGGAGGTTTTTTTCCGAATGTTTTGAAGGAATTCCCAATATGCTGAACACTTGTTTGCTGCTTTTTATTTTAAAGATTAAATTAGGCATGTCCAGTCTTTTAACTGGTGGTGCACTTCATGTAATTTATTGTATCCCTATTTATTTATGCTAACTGAAGCTGTATTATTTTGTTTTCATTATTATTATTATTATTATTATTATTATTATTATTAATAATATTTAATGAAATGTTAAAATAAGGTCACCAGAAGTGTGTGTCACAAGCTTTGATTTGTACATGAGAGACATGCATTTCTTGGAGATTACTGGGGGTGAGAAGCATGACTTATTTTGACGGTGTTGTGGCTTCTCGGGATGCTCCCCATTAAACGGTGTTTTATCTCAAATGCTCGGCACTATGCATTCTTGGTTCTCTCAAGCAGGCACGTCTTGAGAATTGGTTTTGTGGCGGCACTTTATACTCAGCTTATGAGCAAGTTTTTCCTCCAACATGCTTTGGTGGCATCCACAGATTTTGAGCATACAACCAGTTACTATTTAATATCTGCATAATAATCGTTGTAATGTTTAAGTTGTCAGGCGGGGTTCTGAGTTCCAAGCTTGGCCGAAGGCGTTTCTTTGTAGGGTTTGCATTTTCTCCCCATGCTTGTGAGGGGTTCCAAAGACATGCACATTAGGTCACATGGCTGCTCAAATTGCCCATAGGTTTGAATGTGAGCCTGAATGGTGGTTTGGGTCTGTGTAAGCCCGGGAATAGACTGGTGACATGTTCATGGTGTGCTCTGCTTCTTACCAGAAGTTAGCTGAGATTGGCTTCAGCTTCTCTGCCGCCCTGATGGAATAGGATAAATGGACACTTGAATGGATGAATTCTTGCTTTCCAGTTCAATAGCTTCCTGCAAACTTGATGGATAAGTGGTATAGATGAATGGATAGATAGTCAGGAGTTTTGGCTAAAGGAAAAGTGACCATGGTTTATAAGTGCTTCCATAATATTTTCACCTGGGTTTAACAAATACATTGTTCAAGCCTAATAAAAATTACTCCTATAAAATACTCATGACTAAACTGGATCATATTATGCAAAGCGCTTTCACTACGACTAGCATGAGTAGGAATGGAAACTATGGTAATATCATGGTTTGCTGGGAAAATCTGTACGAATGTGGATAACGGGAATGGAGAAAAACTTTATGGTATTCCTGTATGAACAGTAATAAAATATGCATTAACCTCTTGATGGTGGTGCTGAAAGGATTTATGTTTGCAAAACCAAAAATGTGTGTCCTAAAGTGTGTCATAAAAAATGCATTGGGATCTAATCAATCAGCCCACATTCAGAGGTGACCCCGGTCATATACAGTGTAACTGAGCCACAATGAAGGACTGCCTGCTCCATTAACGTCCACTGTGTGACGCATCAGTGGCATCAGATTGTATTATTGTAAGAACAGACTACATGCTTCAAAGGCTTCATTATATACTATAATGTCTGGCAGGTTAAGTACCAGAGTTTTCTCTAGACAGCATGTTTGACCATTAATATTCCAGAATTCTGCTCATCTATCAGCTACCAGACAAAGCCACATCAACATTTTAAAGGCAAAGACAGCACGTAGTTTAGTGTGTACTGGAGAAAAGAGCACAATTTCTGCTTCCCAAACCAGAAAACCACATAACCACATAACGTTCACTGAGCTATGCCACCTAGAACGTCAAGATAGCTGGGGTTCAGAACAATTTACGGTAACCACCATATGAGGGTCCCATAATATTGCTACTCTATTGATTGTTTAGTGGGAAAAAATTGAAAAAGATTTGTGGTTTTCTGGTTTAGGAAGTTGAAATAGTGATCTTTCCTCCAGTGGGCATTTAACCATACATTTTCTTTTCTTTTAAATAGCCATATAATAGGCTATATTTAAACAGCAATAAAACACAAATGCAAAGATTTAATAACTGTGTTTTGTTAAAAGTAGTGTGCATAAATAAATACTTTCATCTACAACAATCAAATGAATTAAATAACATTACTACTATTAATCAGATCAAAGATTTTCACCTACATTAAACCTACACCTCTATTTTAGCTGTTGTATCTTCCATTTGTTTAGAGGCTTGAAGCATTTTTATTTTTAATCTTGCTGACCTTGACTGCAGTATCGTACCGTCTCATTTATTTTTTACTTGTGAGGGATGTCTTAATATATTTAATATGTGGACTCAGAATGCAGCACGCTATGGGCTTTTCATCTCATGCAATGCTTAGAAACATGACTAAAGACTCCGTAAAGCACTCCCTGTTATGGCAGAGGCAAAAACAAACTTTTGCACAATGTACGATTATAGTGGAGCACCAATAGTCATAGGATATTGTTTGCTTAGTTGGCCTGTGTCCATGCCGTGTCTGAGTGTTGCTGTAGAGAACTAACCCATTTAATTCACCTTTGGATGGTTGTCTCATGTCTGCGAGTCGCTGAGTTATTGCTGATTGGCTGTTATGTATAGGTGAGTTCCATGACAACGGTTGTCATTGATGCTGAAACCCGTCTATGGAAAACATAATAAATAAAGACAACTTACAAAGATCTTATGGGGCGCGCCGCCATTAGGCAGTGCTCAAATCAATATATTATTCAAGTTGTCTTGGCAACAGATTTATACATCACATAATAATCTGTATACATAATAATTTAATATGCTTTTAAAAAATCATCTATGTATTTATTTGGTATATGATTATTTTTTTTGGTGACATGATTCTGGCTAAAGAGCACAGGATGCGCATTGTTTCCTCTCGCCAGTTTAAAACAGCACACTTTTTGCAAAGAGAAATGATGTATGTACGAATTCATCACAAATACTCACTCGAGACCCATGTGGAGATGATAAATGCCAGGTGTGAGCTGACGTACTTGGATCTGTCCTGATCACTCAGCACACGTTACTACCAAGTGAGAGCTTTGATCAAAAAGTTTGTTTCCTGACTAGTCTGGAACAGTCTTCAGTGGCTGTGTAAGTGTCTGGTTTTTTTTCAGACACTTCTGACAGAAGTTTAATGTGCACTCATTTGCTGTGCTTTAGAGAATTTTTTATTTTATTTATTTTTTTTTAATTTTTTTTTTTTTTGCACATTTATTCACAACATCAGCGTAGTGTTCACACAGTGCCTGGATTAAATATTTAGGTGCTTCACTTATTTGCTTGAGTGAAAACAGCTTTGTGGCATCACTAGGTAAGTAATCCTCCTCCCAGGGCATCAGACAGCTTGTATATCAGTAGTCTTCAAAAGATTCCTTAATGTAGAGGTGTGCGCAGGACAGGTTTGGGTGTATTTTTTAATTTTATTTTATTTTATTTTATTTTTTTTTAAATCCCTCTACTGCCTGCCCTCACAGTAGTTCTTGACTAGTTCAGCTCCACAGGTTCAGTGATATTTTTGATTGTATAATCTTTCTAATGAGCTTAGATCGCTCTATTCTCGAAAATGTAAACACAAGTAGAATATTGTAATTACTCCAGTTTGATCCTGACCTTGTGTTACTGTCTGTGCAGAGTTTTGTTTGTTTTTCACCTCCTAGAGTCACACGAGTAGATGAATTGGTACTCTGTGTGAATGAATGTATGTGCATGATACACTGCAGTGGATTGGTGTCCCACACATGTGTATTACAACCCAATGCCCTACATTCCATTCTATTCCCTAAAAAAAAGGGTGCTTTTAAAAGTGATAAGGATAAATCGGTTACTGAAGATAAACGAACACGGTAAACCGTCATAGCCCATTATCAGAAATCAATATATAAATATAAAGCAAAGTGGGTATTAAGTCGGAAATGATTAATTTTGGGTTATTGGTTCCATTTTGTAGCTGATATTCCAAACTTTAAAATGATACCAAATTTTCTAACATGTTTGTCTAATTTTGGAGTATCACACCAAAACCTGCCAGGAATTTTCAGCCTTTTAAGCACGCAGCTCTGGAGAAAATGGCATTTAAAGTTCAACAAAGTATTTAATCATTTCTGACTTAATACCCACTTTGCTGTGATGGGTCACATACTAGGTCGGACTCTTAAAAAGCTTGTCAGTCAATGCTAAACTGCTAATCACAACATGTATTTCTGAATTTACACGTTATACATGGGGTGGGACTCAAGCCGTGGGAAAGAGTTGGTTAAGTCAGTCACTTGTTCATCTGCACTACATAATATAAATACTAAATGTTTCTCTGTACTGTCACATGATAGTATTAGTGCAGAGGATATCCCAAATACATATGTCAAATATCTAAAGTAAATCTAAAGTTTCATGATGTTATTGGAAGGCTGTATCCCAATCCCCAGACTAAGTGCCGATAATTTAGTTTAAAGATCAGGTGAGAGGCTTTCTTCACATAAGAAACTATTGCTTCTGTCACTTCTTAATGGACACTACACTGAGTGCTTCAACTCTGATGGGCCTTTTCAGGTCAGCAGCCTCATTAAACCACTGCAGACAATGTTTAATTACACTTCCAATTGGGAATTTAAAGGGATTTTGGACATCTCGTATGACAGAGTGCCCAGTTTTGTGCTTTTTGGCATTCTGGATGCAGAGTTGTGTCCCATCTGAGCTGCTGACTTCTGTGGTTTATTGCGGTGAAGTATGTGGACTTGAGTGCAGTTGTGTGCTCCTCTGACGTGTGTTCTGTATACGACACTCAACTAAAAGTTCTGCGTTAGAACAAAATGACCCAAGTTGGACATTACTTTTTGCATTCTAGTTTGAGATTTTTAACAGGACAGGACTGACTTTTTAAAGGTGCATGCCATTCCCCCAGAGCGTTCTCTTCATGCACTAGTGTCGTCTCACATAGGCATTGCATGTAGTATGTATGCTTATTTCCTCACAAACGTTTTTTCTGTGTTTCCAGGATGTTTTCATTGTTTCTCATTATGATTTTTTTTTTCTTAGTTCTGGGAATGTATCTTTTGCTTTTGCACCACTTAGCAGTATTCTGCGGTGTCCATGGTTGTAGTCTTGCTCTGAGAGGTGCTGTTTGACCTGCTGTGCTTGGTTTGTGAATCTCAGCTGGATCTACAACTTTGGCCTAATTAACTCCATGTTAAAACTGTTTACAAAGGAAGCGGTTACTTGCCCTTTTGTCTTTTAATGTAAGTGGAAATGTAAAAGAAATGTCTATACCGCCATACTACACGAAAGTGGTGCAATCTGATTGGTTGGCTATAATTGACATTAGTATGTACTACACAGGAATGGCATGATGGGACTGGGATTGTCTTGGGAAAGTAGCAGAAAAAATAATACTCACGGTTTGCAGTCATTAAGGCTGAAATCCTAGAAATTCAACATACTGTCCTAAAAAATACTCAATGTGAACTGTATTCAAACTGTAAATAAGTCTCAAAAAACTTCTGCTAGTGGTAAATTAAGTACATTCCTATCCAAATGTTAAAATAAACCATAAATCTAAATGTCCTTTGCTTTACTTGTGTTTCCATGTAGCGTATAGTAAAACTCTGAATAGGTTTAAAAACATGCTGCTACAAAGAGCTCACCGGCCTCTGTTGTGGATAAAAATATATAAAAATAAACTATAAAGATTAGTGTTGGGACGATCAAGCCGAAGCATATTGTGACCTGAGCTGCTGTTTTTGTATAACATTTAGCATTTTCATCAGAAATCAACAAACATTTGTATGTCTGTGTTGCGGCTCTGGGTGTTTGCTTTCTGGCATGTCATGAAAGTATTCCTGGAGTGTTCGTATTTTGAACTGCACACACAACACAATCCTCTTTAAATTACAAATAAATTGCTCGAGTCGGCTTGGTAGCATGCTCGATCCGACCACTGATAACTCGTGCGAGCTGTTTATTGCTGATTCGCAACACTAATAATCTAATTTTAATTAGTTTTTCTTGTTTCCATGTGGTATATACACTAGAACTCTGAATGAGTTTAAAACACACTGTTAACCAACATGCATGAGCTCACCTGACCTGCCGTTTCATACTTTGAATATGTAAAAATAAATAAATAGATGAATAAAAATTACAAATACGTTGATGTAATTTTGGTCCTGTGTGTAGCGTATATATTAAAACAATTAGTTGCCTCAGGCTCGGTGAATGTTGCAGAATTGAATAGGACATCCACCTCGCCTTTGGCAAATAATTGTTAATTATCCTCTGACATGGCCCTAGACCTTCCTATCTTTTTTAACTGGGCATATAATAACTTGATTGGGAAATTGGAACATATTTTGCACATCGAACCTCATTTAAAAAAAGACACAGGCCTCCCGAGTGCCGTGACAGAAAAGCATTCACCCTAGATCATGAATTTGATGCTCAGATTTGCCAGAGCCATCCGTGGGTAGGAGTCCAATAGAATAAAAATTTGCTATACTCTTTGGTTATAGGTGTCATATGCTCTCTTTCCCATGCTAATCACAGCAGCACTATGAAATCATGTGCATCTCCTGAGCTCGTATATATAGAATAGGGCAGTGTGATGCCTGACTTCACTTGTCTCAGAGGAAGCACATGGTAGCCTGCACTCCTTTCACGTGGTAGCTGTCTTATGATAGGAAAGTATTGACTGATGGGTTGGAACTGACAGGTGATCAAACTGGGGAAGGAAAAAAAAGACAGCTCAGATTTAGAGTCGATCCTGTACATACTCTCTTGAACCACAGACAGTGCTGTAATTCTGATGTGGGGGATTCCTGGTATATTGTGACCCTTGCTTGTTTCTTATCGAAGCCCTAAAAGTTATACGCATCCAACCTATCTACTGCTGAGAATTATTTAAGCAATGAACTTATTTAGATATTGAAGCCTTAGAATACATCTCTGTGAGTGTATGACAGACACCCAGTATTTAGTGTGAGCCACTAGTGGGTTATTAGTACAGCCCAACTACCATCAGCCTGGCTTTCTTTCTATCCCTCTAGCTACATGTCACAGCCGCTTATCTACTACCCCCACCCCCACCCCCCACCCCAATGCTCACTCATTCTTTCACTTTCTCTCTTGCGGTCTCTCTCTCTCTCTCTTTTGCACTCCTCTCTCTTGCACGCTCTGTTTGTCTCTGTCTCTCTCTCATTCTCTCTCTGTCTCTCTTGCACGCTCTCTCTCTCTCTCTCTCTCTCTCTCTCTCTCTCTCTCTCTCTCTCTCTCTCTCTCTCTCTCTCTCTCTCTCTCTCTGGAGTGAGTATGTGTGTTCATTGTGCACCATAGCTCTTTACATCTTTATCATGCACTCTTTGTGTGAGTGCTTTGTGCCTTCGCTCGAGTCTGTCATGTTTGTGATGTGGCTTTGCATCGGATGATGATGGTGATGCACATTCCTTACATTCTCCTATACATTGCCAAGTCTGCCTGCAACATCTGAGTTCTCTGCTTAACTTGGATTTATAGCATCATCTGCCACTCTTGGTATGCTGTAAGGACTGCTGCACCACATTTTACATGAATGCATTTCATATTTTATCTCCAGTTTGCCTGCAGTCCTCTAAAACAATGGAACCCTTTAACTGGCACCAAGGCCCACATTTTCAATCTCAGCTCCGGTTTCCGTCCTTTCTAAAGCCCTCTGTTAATATGACATTAGTGCTGTTTTCTGTGCTTTACAGCAGTTCAAGTAAATCAATCAGTTTCTGATTTGAATTAAATTTGGTTGCTGGAATTTGTTGTATATTTGGAGTACACTTTACATGACATCGTTTTAATTGGACTATTTTAAATGTTGATTAACAACCAATGACTGGTTAACAAATGTAATTTGAGTAGTGTGCTTGTTTTGGTTCTCAACATACTTAGAAGTAAAAACCCTATTGTCATATGAACTTCACCGTGTGAGATTTTTACAGGTCTGCATTAAAGATCCTCCGTTTGCAATTTTCTTGGCAAATTTAGATTTTCAATCCTTCTCTAAAGGTGACCTGACAATACAAACACCCCCCCCCCCCCCCCCATTCTGATTTTCTTTATAACAGTTATAACACACTTTTTTATTCTAAAATGCAATTTTTTTTTTCCAATCAAAGAAATTACAGGTGCTCAGAATATGGAATTTGTAAGAATGATCCGGTCGGGCCAATAGCATTGAAAATCGAAAGATTCCGGTCTCTGGTGTATCTCTAGTCTACTAACTTGAATGTTAACTTCTGTTCACTGCTACCCTCCTGAAAAAATACACATGCACACATCTTGATGGCACACATCTTGGCTTGATTTTTCTATTAGTATTCCATTTTTTTTAATCCTACTGTGTATACAACCACTTCAGTATTTTTTATTAGTATTCTGTTTTATCCTACTGTGTACATATTTGCATTCTCTTTAGTTTGTGTATTTGTGTGCGTGTGTGTGTGCGTGTGTGTGTGTGTGTGTGTGTGTGTGTGTGTGTGTGTGTGTGTGTGCGAGGGAGGGATAGATATATACACATATGCCCGGTGTTTCTCTC
>JBCNYH010000012.1:37319301-37333262 GCA_039654325.1 Tandanus tandanus
ATATATTCATATTCATTTTACTAATATAGTTTTATTCTTACTTTATATTTTATCTCAATGTTAATTTTATGTGCAGTATCTGTTTCTTAAGTGCAATATTGACAGGGCTCAGAGTCCAAGAATTTCCTTGCCGGTAGTGATGTTTCATTGATACCTGTATATGACAAACTTGAATATACACATATTACAACAAATACATCTACCTAAATAGTTATTTACCCTCATTTTCTCTCTCTTCTCCACAGCTGACCTCACAGCTTTAATCTCATGACTATGGTTTGCCAACCCTTTAATACTTTGAATTGCATTGGGCTTCAATCTCCTCAGGCGTTTCAATTAAACCACGAATACAGCCTGTCATAGAAATCCTCTTTCAAGAAACAGGCACTACATATCCCACTCGAGTCTCTCGGGCCATCTCAAATGCTTCTTGTAAGTTTGACTTTTGTGGTCCAAATCTTTTTCAAATAGTATCCCTCGGAAATCGATGCACGCTAAAGCCTTCTGTTGCGCTGTTGCTTCAGTGTGCAACGATACATCTTGTAGGCATTGTCCACAAACGTTTCAAACTTTCTGATGGCAAAGCATCATGCACAGTTTTTCATGCACTCTTATGTGCCGTTGTACTAAGCTTCCTTCTCTGGATTATTTAAAGTTGTCATGTGACTTGCGATCAGTGAAAGCAGTTCATCTTGGTGGGTGGAGTGTAGTGAGATAAGAAGCACGCAAAAACCATCATTTACAATGGTTTATTTCTCAAAAAAGTAAAGTGAAAATTATAAGTAATGAACATATTCTAATTCTTTGAGCAAATATAAGTGTATTATAGGGGATCTCCCTAAAGCACAATCTCCTTTGTGATATGATCATAGACTGGAATGGAAAATTGCTCAAATTGGATCTGATACCAGTTCAGTATTTAATGCTGGTATCATTCCAAGCTGAACTTGTTATATGGCTGTTTTATAGTCTGCAGCACTGCACTTGGTTTTTCCTTCTGGCAGGTGCACCAATTTAGCCTGCCTCCATCTGATAATAACCTTTTACTAGCTCATAAAACTCCATACCAAGCTGTCAAGATCAACTGCACCATTAAGAACTGAACCGGGAAATAATTACAGGCATTTTTAATGCATCTGCTCTAAAGAGACAGGAGTCCATTTCTATGTGTATGTTTTAAAACACACCGGTACGTTATCGTTTAATTAATGCCATGATTAATCTGAATGACCATCAGAGACAGGACCAACATTCACCTGTTGGGTAACGCCACTAAATATCCGAAACAAATTGGCCTTTTTGCTGCACAGCCATTTTACTCCCTGGTTCACTGGCTGCTGAAGCACGTCACCCCTGTGGATGCTCCACTTATTCATGCTGTTGAGGAGCAACAAAATAAGTCAGTGTAATTGTTTTCTTTGCATGATATCGAATGAAATGCGTCAAGAAGAAAGTCACGCACAATGCATCACTGACCAGCAGAAGTCAATAGGGTCGATAAAAGGCTATCAAACAGCATTTCCATTTAATCCGCCTGTCAGGGGCATAAACATAAGGCGATCTGGGCCTGTCACCGACTGGTGGGATTGTTCTTGACTTTGGGTTATTGATTGGGAAACTACTGAGGAAGTGAATGAGGGAACACAAGCTTGTACAGGCTGCAGATGGCTACCCTGAGATACATGTCACGTTTGAAATAGGGAGAGCGAGAGAGAGATTTTGTTGTGTTTGGTTGACCCTCTAACCTCTCTATGAACCTCCAAAAATTTTGATGAGGGCTTTGCTCTTTAAGAGTCTACAAACGCCTTGAGTGCCACAGAGACTGCCATGAGCTCAAACATGGCCTGAGGATACATCAGCCCTTTGACATTTTGGATAGGACATAGCTGCTTTCCTACACGCTCCCTCGCCATTTATTGGTTGTTACAGTCCACAAAGAGAAATGAAGCTCCACCAAGAACTGAGGGGTTGTGTATGATGCACTAAAACTTTACATTTAAATAACATAAGACATGTATTTTTATTTTCTTTTATATTTACATTATTATATAATATTATATATATATATACATATTATTTGACTGTAAAACACAGCAAGAAGAGAAACATCTATATTCTAGTATTTCCACTGAGTTAAAGTGGAATTTTAAGCGGAACTTTAATAAATATAAAAACAGCAAGCATGTATTATCTCTAGGTGTGATGCAGGCAGGATGGTGAAACCACTGCAGCATTAAGAGCAGCACTTAAACATGTGAGAAGGAGAATATTGCAAACAGTAATCATCCTGTCTTCGTAGTCTGTCTGAATTCAATTGTATTTAATGACCTTGTGATTTGCTTGCGCGTGGGAAGCAACACCTAACTGTGTGTGATGGCTGTGTCTTCTGCTTTTCACAATGATAAAGTAATGCAGAGTAGGTGACTCTACAGACAGAGACAATCAGAACTAAATTCCAAACAGTGGGACAATCTGATCTGCTGACTGAACTAATAAAGGAGGCTCTCGATAGAACAGATTGAGCTGCTTAAATTAGATATTGGCAGGCAGCTTGAGCACTGAAAGAGAATTAGAGTCGGGTCCTGCACCCAGTTACCATCCTCTCTAGCATTTCATTGCAACATAATATTCAAAACCTTATGCTGTTTTTGGACGTGTCCTCAAGGGATGCACTGGGACCATTTTCCTTTTTTATAGTGGAGTTCCTCACACATTGAACCAAGCTCCATACTTTAAGAGAATATCGGAACGCATCACCCTGATTTTACGTGGTTTAAACAACTGTGTGTCTGTCTCTACATTGTACCACCAAGGGTTCCCGTGCTTTGTGGCTGCACGTTGTTCTCAGACACCCACAAACCAGAAAAATGCCATTTGAAAATGGAAAAACTGTTTATTTTAATTTTTGTTATTCAGATGTTAATGTATTTATGTCCACATTTATGGTGGTATTTTTGGCAAACAAATGGAGTTTTACAAGACTAACAAAGATCTTATGGGGAGTGTCAATTCTAGGCAGGGCGTAAATCTCCATTTTTTTTATTTATTTATTTTTATTTTTAAACGTGTTTTTATTATTATTTTTTGGTTTTGATGTACTGTCTTAATCCTGCAAGGGAGATTCACCTTCTGCATTAAACCCAAAGTGAGCACACACTCTGAGCAGTGGGCTTCCACACATTAGCCATGAAGGTAAAGGAAGGGAAGGTGCAGCTCACTTCCCCCACCACCACACATTTTCCCCTCTGGTTTGGCAACCTTTAGGTCCCAAACCCGCTTTTCTAACCATTTGGCCACGTCTGCCCCATATTGTTTCTTTCCTCTTTCTTCCTGTCTTTGTGTTCCTTTATTTTTATTCATTTAAATATATATTTATAGAGAAGATAGTGAGAAATAGTTCTGGATTCTTTTAAATTGAGGCAGAATGAATGAATGTAGTGTGCTTGCTTCCTCTTTAGAATGGATACTACCCTTGTTCTTGCCTGTTTATGTCTAAAAATAACTAAAGGGGCTGAGTGTGTATTCTTCAGGACTCACCTCAGCTGTTTTTCTCCACAATTTTAATCCCTCACATGGGAGAGGCTCTGTCCTGTATTTTATGAATGACCTTTTCGGATTTTCAGCACATAAGCTGACTTTGTGAACTTTAGCACTTTCTGTAATATCTGTACAGAGTGATGCTTGATTGACTGAAACTGGGGGAAAAAATATATGTACATACGGTATATAAATATAATATGGAAGTAATCATTTTAATTCTGGGCTAGAACTCGGAAACTATTTGAGACTTCTTTATCAAACTTGGCAGTTACTTCTACTAGGCGGTGCAATTGTGGCTTTAGATGTTTTAGGATTTCTGCAATTTATATTTCCTGGCATGTGAAGGCTGGGGGGATATGTCTGTTCCTGATGACTCTTGTTTCTTTAGTAGTCCCTTCTAATCAGAAATTGGATGAATTGTGATATGCCTATATACTAGAATACATCTTACATTGGGGATAATTTATCCTGATCTTGATATCATATAACCCAGCCTTTGCCTGTACTTTATATGATTTAGACAAAACATGAGGTGTAAGCATCCTCCTCCACTGTTCTTCAGTCCTGTGTGAGCCTGTACCACTGCTCTGGGATTGTATAAATGGTAATCAAAAATGGTTGTTCTGTGTGTGGAAATTGTCTCAGCAGGCATCATTTTCACCCACATAGTCTTGGAGTGAATCGGTGATGTGTATTGTACTGCAGATCACCTCCTTTTAGGGTGACCGCATGAGCAACACGCACACACTGCTGTCACCAAGCACTGTACTGCCGTCGAGGTAGGTTCTGTTACCAGTATAGTATTGTTTAGGTCCCTCCTACTTGCAACCTCATTCCAGTATTCATATCCACACACTCCCACACTGTGGTTACACACACTTCATTACAATGATCTAGGCTTCACTGAATGCACTTCTCTTGTAACTGGAGGAATGAAGGTGCTTATTATCAGAGCAGCTTGTTTGTTAAAGCAATATGATGTAACATTTTATTGTCCACTACATATCCATGAATCTTGAGCAGTGTATTTAGAGCAGTGTATTTAATTCAGCTGTAGGCAGAACTGGTCAACCAATGTAAGGGCTGATGCAAATATTTAGAGAGCTGGGTTCTGTTTTGTTCTTGTGAAAAATAGCTAGAATCTTTGAAGTCCAATTTTTGAATTTCAAAGTTCTACTACACTATTACTGACTGGAAATGCACAAATCTTATACTTGGTGACCTGATGAACAATTTTGATTTTCAAAACGGAAAAGGTAGGCAGATCTGAATGCGTCACGGATATACCTCCAGTGTGTAGTCCATCCCCCCCAAGTCAAAAAAAATTATCTACCATTTGAATACGAAAAGAAATAAAAACTAATAAAATGTCTCGAAATATTTTAGCCTCAATAATCTTCTATTTTGGGTTATGGAAATTTTAGTTTTTTTGAAGTGAAGAACAAAAATTGTGTGGAAAGTATACTTTCACTTTTGATCGTAACACGTTATATTATGTAGATGTGTGGATAATGCTTTACCCACCTGTACTCTTAAACCTCAAGATGGTCATGGGTTTTACCATGTAAGGCTGCAGTGCTTTCCAACTTCAAACCTACTTAAGAAGAGAAAACGTAGTGGCACTGCAAATAATTCAAAATAGTGCTGTTTAATTTGCACATATTAACCATATGTGGTCATGCAGCATTACACACAATTAATGTCACATCAACTTATTAATAGGATAGACTAATAGTACTGTGTATTTCAGGATGAGAATAACACTTCGGCGTACGTTATTAATGTAACCTTGACATGAATTGAAACTCGCCGACCTTGAATTCTACAAATAGATCTCGATGCCTGTCTGAGGTGATTTGGCCAATTAGAAGTGTTTTCTCTTTTGGACTGAAGTGTACAGTGGCACCATTTTCTGTTGACTTTTGCTAGTCTGTTATAACTAACTCATGCAAAGTACGTCCATCCCTGACTTACTATTTTTTTTTTCTTCTTAACAAGTCAAGGTGGAGCTGTCACTGTTTATCCTTCTTCTTCTTTTGCCATTTAACAGCAGATTAGATGTCTTGTAGGTGTATATGCAGGTCGTTTCCAGAGCTTAAGGTACTGAAGAAAAATGAGCAGTCATCGTTTTTTCAGAATTTTGGCATTAACGTGGTACCAAAGTATTAGTTCTCATGACCTCCCTATATGATAGACCCGAAGAATTAACACATTTATGACAAGACAAAGCTGAAGTGGTGATATGTTGGTGGGGAAGCCATGACTGTGAAGGGTCCTTACAATTCTTCTCCTTAAATTGTGCTGCAATTTTGCATAAGAAAAATAATCTGTTCAGTAGCTTTCAGACTTGGAGCAAATACCCTGTGATCATGCAACAAAGAGCAGACTTGTGCGTCTAAAGTAGTTCCTGTCAAGTAACCCTACTCTGCTGTTAAATTATAGTACTACAAATGATAGTGTTTGAATGTTTTACACACTTGTAAATTAAATGTTCAGCAATATGGAGTCCTCTGTACTAAATGAACTGGCGCATAGGAAAGTAGTGAAGAGACTTTAACATTTAGCTAAACTATTTCACAAGTTGGTAATGATAGCTGGAAATTCCACTACAAATTATGATATAATCATGAGCTAGCTGGATAATAAGAGAACAGCTTAAATACATACTTACAAAGAGAAGGCTAACTCCACATCACTTTTAAATCCTTTCTCTTCCTCCATTAATAATTAGAAATCAGATCTTTTGCTTGCTCGCCCTTTTCCTGAAGTATAACTGAGAGCAGTGGGCATTTTAATGTGTTTACCATGTACCTACTGTGAAAATCTCAGTGGCTTCTTCTAGCACCACTATAGCATACATACATACATAGCCAAAAAAAAATGCTTTTATCACCAAGGAAGCAAGTTCAAATGCTGATTCCTGTATTTGAGGAAAAAAAAATCGATATCTGATCATCAGTTTGGTCGATAATTGGTTGACCCTTGGCTTTTGAACACTGTTATAGCCATATGCAATTTTTGCTTAGTGATGGACCGTTATAATGTATCCGTCTGGAAATGCATCACACTTACCCTGAGCTCAGCCCCCGTCTTCTCTGTCTACATGTGGAAGCACTCCAGGCAAATTGCTCCTGTAATTCACCAAAGCAGTCCAGCTGCCCCTTGTTAAAATCTTTTCACCGTTTCTTCAAACATCGGCCATCAGCAGGAAAAAGCACACTCATCCTGTAGATATAAAAGGACTTTCAGAGTGGCTATTTCACTAGTCTTCAACATCTCAGTCTGTGACATGGGAAGTTTAGAATAATGATACTGGAGCTTGAAATAATTAAAGGTGATGGTTTGCAAGTTTCCAGGTTTAACTGAGCATTGTTTTTGCTGTTTGTGATAAGAGGGGTGTGTCTAATTTCAGCCTTTCTCTTTAGGATTTGAGACACTGTTCATAAGTGTTGTTGGAAACACTATATTGTTTGAGAATACCTTGATTTTTTTTGGTTACGAAGTAAACTTTTTTCCCGCATTACTGATGTGAATTCTTTCGTCACTGTTTAAAACATGCAGCCTCTTGTGGTGTGTTTGTCTGTTTTTTTCTGGGCTTTAATGAAGCACGGTTCTAGCATAAAGGTATTTAACATTCAGTGTTTATTCAGGTAGGACAGGGCATGTGTTTATTCTGGTTTTTGTCTTTCCTTACAGAGGCATATCAAAAGTAAATAGACGCCCCTCGTTACAGAGGATTATCTGGGATTCTCATTTGATTAAACTTGTAAATATATTTAAACATTTTTTTGATTGCAGTATATAAATTGCTTATAACAAGTACAATGCACATTTGCTATCGATCTGATACGTTCTAGTTGTAGACAATAAAGCGATAGCGGTGTGTATTGTCACTTCATCAGTAGCTATAAGAAAAATTTTCAGTAGTTTCATACACATATATATATACTCCACTGAACACATTTGGGATGAATTGCAACACCAAACTGTGCCCCTCGCTCATCGTCAGTGCCTGACCTCACTAATACTTATTGCCGAATGGACAAATCTCCCCAACCAAACTCCATATGACCATAACAGTCAGGTGGGTACAAACTTTTGGCTTACACATCCACTTTCATTCTTCAACCAGTATGTATTCACAATCATTTAATTGTATCCTTTTTCGCAAAGTACACAGACTGTAAAGATCAGGATCCTCACTGTACAGGTAAAAAGAAAATACAAGTTCTCATTTGCAGTTGCAGCCTTCTGTGTTATTAATCCTATACAGGACCATGGGGAACAAGCAAACAGTATGCCACTGTTAACTCTTAGGTTTGTTCATTGCTGCTTTGCATTTCACTGTACAGAATGAATGGAGGAAGGACTATAAAGTTAAAAAGTATGGACTCTTTGTAGTGGTGGGGCGTCTGGTCTCCATATGTCCCCTGCAGTGGTGAGGGGAAAGACACTTGATCAGGTGCAGACCGGGTGGTACTCAATTCCACCCACCCTCAGGGTAAAACAATAGTGTGGGGTGATATAACAATACTAACACAACAGCACATTGGATAAGTCACGTTTTCTGTAGGTGTAATAATGTATATCCACTGTTGGCATTAGATCTGGATTGCTTTATACAGATGAGACATGAGTACATATCAAAAGGCTAAGCGTTTGAACAATGAGAGCACTTCATTTATACTTAGTGACGACTTGACATTTGTGACTTCTTGACAGAATTTAAGGCTTCACACAATCGTTCTACATGTTCAGCCCTGTTGATTTGCAAGTGCAGCTCTTGTGGAAATGTGTCCAGCTGCTGTTTTGCATGCTTGTATTTATCAGGGCTGTCTGAGCGCACGGAAGTAGGTCTCTCTACCTGTTCAACAAAGCAAAGCTCCATCATCCCTCTTAAATATTTGCTGTCTCCTCTCGTAATGCTGATAGAGCTGCAGCGTGTTTACACATGGGATTGAGAGCAAGCAGGAGCCTGCGTGTTCCTTATTTTCACAGCTGATCATCTCAGCATGACTGAGGTAGTTCTGTACTTTTTTTTAAACTTTTGATTAAAGCCCATGATGTTCAGAGGACTTAGTCCAGAACCACAGAGAGCTAGATTCTGTCTGAGGAAGAGACATGGGTCAGCACATGAGGATTCTTGTAACAGAAGGAGAAGGTGGGCAAGATTTTTTTTTTTTCTTTCTTTTTTCCTTCTTGATGTGATCAGGATTTATTTTCAGCATTTATGTTTTTACTGGTGAAAGAGCTCTCTGTGCATCAGTTTGTGTACATTTTTGCTTGAAAGTTTGTGAACCATTCAGAATTTTCTATATTTCTGCATAAATGTAACCAAAAACATCAGATTTTCATACCAGCCCTAAAGGTGGATAAAAAGAATGCAGTAAAACAAATAAGACAAAATTATTACACCTGGTCACTTATTTATTAAGGAAAATGCCAATAGTACATATCTGTTAGTGCTGACAATATGTGAACATCTGGGACTATCAGTTATTTGAAGGTAAAATTAGTCTATGTGCAGTTTTTGTTTTAAAATTCATTGTTTTAACATTTTTAAAGAGCGCTGGTCAACCTTGTTGTTTTTAAATGTGCTGTAGAAATAAAATTGTCTGACATTCTAAAATGATTTGCTCAATGAGCCTTGTGTCAAATGGGTTAGTCCGGTCTTTGTTGTTGGCATGTATTTATTTCAACAGACAGAGTATGTCCCCTAATGGTGATGTATTATCATTATCTGTAATTCTTGACCAGTTTGAAGCTGACTTCCAGGCTAGACTAGATAAAGCTACACTAGCTCTTCTGTTCCATGGAATTTCACTGGTACGGCTGACTATAAAGGAAAAAAGTACTTTATTTATGGTAGTAATAGAATACATAGAATATAAAATCTGTTCATCCACTTTTACTGATTCTTTACTGATTTGTTTTATTATACTGTAGCATCTCTTTAAAAAAAAAAAAATGTTTTTTTTCTTTTTTTAAAAACCAGATTTGGGCAACTGGAAAAAGGAGTGAAAGTGTATCCAGGACGGCATGATGTTTTCACTCCTTGGCCAGACTTGACCAGACTTGGCTTTTACTTGTGCCTGTATATGATACTGTTCCAGATGACTTCTAAGGCCTGCTGGTCAGTTTAGTTCAAATGTGCTCCGATTAAGGTTTTATGTGCAGCAGTAACAATAGTAATGTGCTGATAACAGGCTTTCTTGGCACTTTTTCACCGGTCTTGTATGAAATCAGGACACACTGCAGCCCTGTAGTGAAAGCTTGCTAATGTCTTCCCTGTCGCTAATTAGTGGACGTATAATCAGAGCGGATTATTTTCCTCAGCACTTTTGCCAGCCCCACAATCGTGGATTTTACTAACTGCATTTGGAGAATTTGAAATCAAGAGCATTTACTAGGAGACGGTTAGCTTTAATGTGGTCTAAAGGCTGATATATACCTATAAATGTGAGGAGTAAGCAAGATGGCTGCTGCAGATGTCCTGCATTGCTTTGGTGTATTTTTTTTGCACATTCTCAGAAAAGAACAAGTGTGCATGGTGTACATTATTACCACAACTAATGATAACAGCAGTATAGAACTATGTGATAGTGGGTCATAATTGAATGAATAAATTTGTTGAATCAGAATACTTTATTGATCCCGGAGGAAATTGTGTAAATTGAATTGCATATACTTGTGTACTACTGAGTATGAATTTTACATTACTGTGAATGAATCTGGTAAACGGTCACGGATGTTTTGGCTTTGACGAACCATCTAGATGTTGATTTTTATCCTTGAGATGCACATAAGATATGCAAGATAGTATGTAAACAATGCTGCTGGTGAAGCTGAGTTTTTCTACCTGACAAGTTTTGACTCACAGGAACTTCCCTCCCCCTTGCTATCTAAATACCAATAAATCCAGCATGCAAATAAATCCAACCTCCAGAAAAAAAAAAAACCTGAACAGAGTACAACAACCTCACAATATACAGATTCTACAGGAGTCGAGTAACCAGAGTGAAATGGGAAGCACACATATCAAGATGTAAAACAAACACATGGTTCCTGAGCTTAACTTGGAGCAATCTGTGTTCCTGCATTGAAGTCCCTGTCAGAAATGCATTTGTTTTATAGTTGAACACAGGTTTCCTATTAGGACTTTCATTGACTTTCAAAGCTATTTTTTTCAGCAGAGAAAATTTCCTTGCTTTCCTCATATTCTCTTTCGAGAAGACCTGTTCTATAAAATGGAAATGCTATTTCACAGGCTCAAAAATATTTGGACAAACTAACACAATTATTGGCATAATAAACTTTGCATTCAAGAACCATCTGAAGTCTGCAACCCATGAACATCTCCAGATGCTGCTCACCAAGGAAGACTTGGAACTGCCATCCAGTTTAGTTGTCTTCCATGGTCTTTCCAGTGTTTTGGTGTTAGAGTTTGCCAGTGTTTCCCTTCTTTTTATGAATGTATCAATCTGTAGATTTTGCCACTACTGATGTTTTTGCTATCTCTCAGCCTAATGATGGCCTTAACTTGTGTTGACACTTCGCTAGAGCACGTATTCAGATTTCCCATCAACAGCTGGCTAATGCAAATTCAACACTTGGAATCAATTCCAGACATTTTATCTGCTTAATTTGTCATTAAATAATGAAGAAACGGGTCACATCTGGAAATGAAGATGCTAGTCAGTTGTCTAATTAGCCTCTGAAAAGGGGGGACTTTGTAAAAATGGCTGCAATTCCTACACTGTTACTGCAATATTTTTGTTACACTTCTTAGAGCTGAAAACCTACACCTTTTATCAAATCTGGACTGTTCATGTCAGGTACTAACTGTATGAGTATCCATACACAGATCTTAGCTTAAAGTAGATATTGCAGTTGTCACAAGTCACACTTCTTAATAAAGTACGAAGGGTTATGAAAACAGTTCCTCCACCAACATCTTGTCAGTAACATAAATCTCTTCTGCCTGTATGTTATATAGTTATTTATATTATTATTATTATTAAGAATTAAAGTCATCCAAATGGTCCTGTTAAGTAATATTAGTTTCTTATGCAGTTACACAAGCCACAGGAACCATGGAGCTATTCCTTATTATCCAAGGCCAGATAGGATTGCAGATGCACTATACCAAAGTGCTGTAATGTGTTGGGGAATAAACCCATGGCTTAATTATTGATGATGACAAACCCTCTGCTTCTGTCAGAGATAAAGTGGTGCTGGCATCTCTTTAGCTTCCGTCTTTCTGCACAAAATTGAACAGAAATGGGATGTTGATCAGAAGCTGTTGATGCAGGACATCACATTTGTGGATGTTACTAAAGCATTGTCTTGTCATTAACATTGCTAAAAATCAGCCTGTGTATCATTTACCATCTCCCAGTGTGTGTGTGGCTGACACGTTCATCAAAGTGCAGCAGTTATGATATCTCTGTTCTGCCAGTCAGTTGAGGTTTATTGCATGGAGGTTGTATGTGAGTTCCCCTGATGTTATGTCTTTGGAATTTGTCTTCCCCACTTGCTCTTCATGCCATAAATGTTGATTTGCTTGGAAAGATATGAGATCAGAGGAGCTTTTTAACCCTGTATTAAAATTTGAGGTTTAATAGCCATAGCATTTTATTTTTCTCTTCTTTTTTTATTTTATTTATTTATTTATTTATTTTTTGACCATTGAGTGGAGGAAATAATTATTTCCTTTGTTTGGAGATAAGAACCGTGTGTAGTTTTTTTTTTTTTTTTTTTTTGTCTTGCCAGCCTCATAGGCTGCTTGTTTCTCCATCCTGCACTTTTGTTGGCCACAAAGTACATAAAATGGCTAGCATGTCCAAAGTAGAGCTGTCCCCCGGACCTGCCACACACAGTTTTATTTGTGTAGCACTTTTAGCAATAGTCACAGAGCAGCTTCACAGAAATATACTCTTCTAAACAGTCCACGCATGTTGTATGAAGGTCACAAAGTTGTCATTTTGTTCGCAAATCATTCGTTTTTCGTTTGCAAGGAAAAGCAACAAGTTGGAGATTTCCACACGGAAAGTTTGAGACTTGTTGGCATCCACCATATTCGATATATTTTGTCATCATTTGTATTTTATTTGCATTTTGTTCGCGCTAATAACACGAAGAAAAAGAGAACAAAATGTGACTTACGACAGGATATAAATTTTTTTTCCCACCAAACATCTGCAAACCAATTGCAAATTACTCGCAAATAAGTCACAAAGTTTGTCGCGTGACATACGTATTTAAGCCCCAAAATATTCACTTGCAGGCGGATTTCTAAATTCACAATAAATTGAAACAACAAAAAACAAAAACTCAATTCACATCAGTCGCTTTTCTATCACATCTTTAGTGTGAAAAATCCTTAATAGGAGCCAGACTGAAGCCAACTCATCTTTTTTTTGAGTGAAACTAGATAGCATGAATATAAGTGATCCCTTTATAACTGTATACTTTAAAAAAGAAAAATAAGTTCACTGGGAGGGGCAGTGGTGGCCTGGTGGTAGGGTGCTGGATTACTGAACCCAAGGTCAGGGGTTCAAGCCCCACCATCAACGGGTTGTCACTGCTGCCCCCCCCCCAGTGCAGCTAACTGGGTTATCAAAAGCTGGCCATGTCTCTCACTGTCTGTGGTGAGAGGCATTTAAAAGAACCATTGCTGATTTTCGTCAAGAGTAGGCTGTATTGCCGTCAGCGTGTTTTTGCCCTGCGATGGCCTGGCGAGCTGTCCAGGGTGTGCTCTGCCATCGCCCAAAGTTGGCTGAGATGGGCGCTAGCCTCCCCGTGACCCTAATTAGGATTAAGCAGTTCACAAAATGAATGAAAAGTTAATTGGCATGATGTGTTGGAGGAGTCTTGGTATCCTGGAATGAACACAAAAACATCTTTATTATTAAAGCAGTAATCTCTATAGTTCTGTTTAAGCCATGGGAATCCACCCACTCAAGAAAAGCAGAGTCCTGTTGCTTGGGAAGTGAACATCTTTAGGGTGTCCATGTATGTCATCTGTAGCCATTCATGTCGCTGATTACACGCTGTCTGTTCACACTGGGATTGTCAGTCAGTCTTGTCCTCCGGTTAGAGCATATCAGAGTCCTCGGTGTTTGAAGTGCAGCAATAATTTGCTGATTGTAGAGCTGTGTATTTGCTTTTTCTGCCTGATTGTTGGTGCAAACTGTGTTTGTCCTGTGCACATGGAGAGATGTGTTTATACAGGCTCAACTCAGTGGTTTGTGTTTGCCTGCAGAACCGCTGTGCAGTGCAGAATGCTTTGTGTGTCTCTGGTTTTTCAATGTTTTTGTTTTGTGAGTTTAGTTGGGAGTTTTGCTGAGATTGTGTGTGTGTGTGTGTGTGTGTGTGTGTGTGTGTGTGTGTGTGTGTGTGTGTGTGTGTGTGTGTGTGTG